>OX463224.1:122283007-122531973 GCA_949820135.1 Sylvilagus floridanus | reverse complement strand
GGGCGGGGGGGGGCTGAGTCTCCGCCCACGGCGCCGGCGTTCCCTGTGAGCGCCCGCAGAGCCGGATGGGGCTCCTGGCTCCTGGCTTCCGCCAGGCCCCGCCCTGGCCCTCGCGACTTTTTGGGGTGTGAACCAGCAGATGGAAGATGTCTGTCTGTCTGTCTCTCTCTCTCTCTCTCTCGCTCTGTAACGGAGCCTGTCAAATACAGAAAAGAGAGAACCAAGCGCCGATGCAGACGACACTACGGGTGAATCTCAAGATGCTGACCAGAGACCGGCGCGGTAACCATGGTGATGAGAGGAGCGCGCCCCACTCCGCCCATGGTCCCTGGCGCACGGAGGCCCAGGTCGGGGTGGAGGTCGTGGTGGGGGGACGCCCCGTGGCGGGAGGGGCCCCGGGCTGTCCCTGCGCTGGCGCTGGCAGCATTGGTGCCTGCCGAGGCCCGGGAGAGGCGAGGGGAGTGGTCTGGGCTCTGGGGGGGGGGGCTCTCAGCGCTGTCCCAGGATTGGGAGAATTAGCGGGGAGCTCTGGGATTTCTCTCTCTGGCTTCCTGAAGGCGGTGTAGGCGCTGTCACCACGCAGCCACCGGTCACCTGTGGCCGCTCAGCACCTGGGCCGTGATTTCAGACTTTAATTCCCCCCAAAAAAACTGTGAAAGCTCTCATTAAGAGTGAGGCGCAGGGAAAGCCACCGCCCATGACGCCGGCATCCCGCGTGGGTGCAGGTCCGATCCCCGCTGCTCCCCTTCCCCCCCAGCTCCCCGCTGATGCCGTCGGGGACAGGGTCGCCTCGCTGCCCTGCAGGACAGCCCTGGCCTGGGCCCCTCGCTGGCCCCTTGCTCTGCCGGGAGCTCACCCCGAACCACTCCTGGCTCATCGCCTCCAGGCCCCTGCGCCCGGAAGCCTGGTTCCTGGTGACAGGAGCTTCTCATTGCCCCAGGGACCAGAGCCCCTGGGGGCAGAAGGGGGTGGGTGGGGTAGGGGTCTCTGCAGACCCCCAAGGAGCTGCGGTGAATCTCACAGCGGAAGGAACGGGGCAGGGCTCCGGTCTACACGCCTCTCACTCGGGCACCGAGACGCAAGGCAGGGCAGAGCATTCAGCTCCATTCCGCCACCTACGTCCCCTCCCCCGCCGTGCCTCAGTTTCCCCTGCAGCGCAGCGTGGGGGATCCGGAGGCCTCGCTGACCTCACGCCCACCTGGGCGGAAAGTGAAGCCCAGGGACAGAGGCCGGGGCTTCCCAGGTGGTGACATGGCCCTGGGCCAGGGGACGGCCCCTGGGCTCCTCGGCAAACAGATGGGCACAGTCAAACAGGCCGCTTGGCACGGCAGGCCAGCCGAGGCTGGGCACACTGGCACCAAGCTGGCCGGCCCCGGTCAGACGTCTGCAGGCCAGGGCGTGCTCGGGGCCCGGCCTCCCCTCTCCTCCTTGGGATCTATCTCCAGGAATGGGGGCCTCAGCCACAGGAGGACACGTGTCCCCAAGTGACCTGCCCAGGCTCGGGACCAGGATGGCCAGGCCCTGGCAGCTCGGGAAAGCCAGCGGCGCCAAGGCCACCCACGAGCCCGCGGCCTCAGAGGGCTCCTTGCACCCCTCATGCTCCCTGGCTGTCGGCTGTGGCCGGCGGGGCGGCCGGGGACAGAGGGCAGAGGGGATTCAGGAAAGACTGTGACCACGGCCATGTGGACGGAACGCCCTGGGTCCGGGGCCAGCCCCGCCGCGCCCCGGCTGTCTTATTCCAAGCAAGCTCTTTCTTCCCCCTCGGCCACACTTTCTCCATCTGTGAAATGGGCGTGATGCCGGGGCCTTGCCTTTAGGGATGATGTGAGCCCCACCTAAGGGAGGGAGAGGCAGGGCACTTCTGCTGAGAGTGAAAGTGAAAAGAGGGGGAGGGAGGGAGGGGAGGGGAGGGGAGAGGAGGGAGGGAGGGGAGGGGAGGGGAGGGAGGGGAGAGGGGGAGGGGAGGGAGGGGAGGGGAGGGGAGGAAGGGGAGGGGAGGGGAGGGAGGGGAGGGAGGGAGGGGAGAGGGGGAGGGGAGGGAGGGGAGGGGAGGGAGGGAGGGGAGGGAGGGAGGGAAGAGGGGGAGGGGAGAGGAGGGGAGGGAGGGAGGGAGGGGAGAGGGAGGGGAGGGGGAGGGAGGGGAGGGGATGGGAGGGAGGGGAGGGAGGGAGGGAGGGAGGGAGGGAGGGGAGAGGGGAGGGGGAGAGGAGGGGAGGGGAGGGGAGGGAGGGGAGAGGGGGAGGGGAGGGAGGGAGGGGAGGGAGGGGATGGGAGGGGAGAGGAAGGGAGGGGAGGGAGGGAGGGAGGGAAGAGGGGGAGGGGAGGGAGGGGAGGGGAGGGGAGGGAGGGAGGGAGGGGAGAGGGGGAGGGGAGGGAGGGAGGGAAGAGGGGGAGGGGAGGGAGGGGAGGGGAGGGGAGGGAGGGAGGGAGGGAAGAGGGGGAGGGGAGGGAGGGGAGGGGAGGGGAGGGAGGGAGGGAGGGAAGAGGGGGAGGGGAGGGAGGGGAGGGGAGGGAGGGAGGGGAGAGGGGGAGGGGAGAGGAGAGGAAGGGAGGGGAGAGGGGGAGGGGAGGGAGGGGATGGGAGGGGGTAGAGAGGGAGGGAGGGAAGAGGGGGAGGGGAGGGAGGGGATGGGAGAGGGGGAGGGGAGGGAGGGAGGGAAGAGGGGGAGGGGAGGGGAGAGGCGGGGAGGGGAGGGGAGGGAGGGAGGGAAGAGGGGGAGGGGAGGGGAGAGGAGGGTAGGGAGGGAGGGGAGAGGGGGAGGGGAGGGAGGGGAGGGGAGGGGAGGGCTCTCTCCCTTCCAGAGCTGTCACCTGTGCTGGCCGCCCCAGGTCCTGGGGCGAGGGACCCATCCTGGGCCGGTCGCTCTGCGGCGCAGGGCGTGGGATCCCGCCACCATGTTGGGAGTCTTCCCTCTCCCGGAATCCCCAGGGGGGCGGTATCAGACAGCGGTAGCAGCCGTGACTCATGGGACGCCGCCAGGACTTGAATGCAGGCGGCGCAGGTTTCCAAGCCCAGGGTGGGTTTCTTTAAGCCTCTGGAAGTTACTGGCTTCAGAACCAGCTGACACGCTCATAAAGGAGCGTGTTTTTCCCAAGGAACCGTCTCGCACAGCCGGGGGCAGGCCGATGTCCCAGGGACGGCTTTGATCACCGGCTGCCCTCCTGGGAACCCGGGGGCCCGCCCCCTCCTGGAGACCAAGGGCTCCTGCCGACCCACCGTGGGCTGCTGGTTCTCTTGGTCCCTATCCAGGGCCTGGGGCGTGTGCCGGGCAGCCTCGGGGACTGGGCCAGGCGGACGGATCCGAAAACCCCGCCCCTTGCCCAAGGCTGCTCGCATCCAGCCACGTTCCTGACAGCCAGCGCCTCGCCCCCCACCGTGAGCCTGCCACACCCCAGGCTCCGGGTCAGGGTCTGGCGGTTCAGATCTCATGGCAGCCCCATGAGAACCACTAGTGACGGTACCTCTTGTGCCCATTTTGCAGGTGGGAAAACTGAGACTCGGAGGAGAGCAATGACACAGCTAAGACATCATCTCTTCAAAGTGGCAGAGCCAGGACTTGAATGCCTGCCTGTCCGGCCCGAGCGTCTGCCCTGCCAGTGCCTGAGATGGTCACTGTAGCCTAGGGTGAGACGGGGAGAGCGCTGAGAACTGAGGACTTTCAGAGTCCCGCAGCGTGGGCTCCGACACACCTGCGCGTGGACTTCCAGCCTTCACAGCCACGCGCTGGTCTGCTAAGTCCGTTTCCTGCAAACTTCTTGAAGGGCCCTTGTGTGGATGTATGATGATGGATGGGCAGGTGGATGATGGACAGGTGGGTGCGTGGCCATTGGATGGACAGATGGGTGGATCCTGATGGACGGATGGAGGGATTCGGGTGGCTGGTGCTGTTCAGATTCCTTCTGTCGCTAATAGCCCAGCCACCTCTGCACGGGCATGGGCCCAGCAGCCAAGACGGGCCCTCGAGCCGGGCTGGGGCTGGAAACGCAGCCAGGCTCCCTGAGACCGGCCTTTGTGCCAGAGGAGGGCTGGCCGGGAGGTGGTGGTGGCTGCCGGCCAGCAGACACAAGCTGTCTCCGCTGGCCCTGTGGGGTTCGAGTCCTGGCTCCCTCCCGTCCTGGCTGGCCAAACGGCCTTGGGCAGGTCACCCGGGCTCTGCGCGCCGTGGCTTCTGTTCTGTACGTGGGAGCAGCAGGGGTCCTGCCCTTGGCCATGGAGAAATCACCATCGCTGGTGGAGACATCAGGCCTCAGGGTGCGAAGTTCTGCAGTCCCTAGGGCCCCGGGCTGAGACCCCTCCCTGAGATGCACATGCAGTCAGAAGACCCCAAGGCCCCCTGCAAATCAGCCTGCTCCGGTTCCGGTTCTGGTTCTGGGAACGCCTCTGGTCGCTGAGCATCTGTGGGCGGGACGAAGCTGCATCAGCAAGGAGCGGGAGTCAGGTTTGATCTGGAGAGGGGCGAGCTCTCCGCCACCCACGGAATGTGCGAGAGGGAGACCCCCCCGTCCCCGCTAAGGCGGAAGGCAGGAGAGCTGGGAGGGGGGCAGGGGACGGCCGGGTGGGCGGCTGGCTGCTCATGGATTGGCCGGCCGGCTGGTTGGTTCACGGATCAGCTAGAAAAGGCTGAATGGTCAGCTTCATCCTGTCCCCCCGGCAGCCAGGGCGATGAGACCCCACCCGTAACACCCCTGTGCTCTCCCGCCCCCCCCCCCCATCGAAACTCGCTACTGTCCCACCCGAAGCTGGCAATGACCTCTAATGCCCAGAGGACAAAACCCAAGGGCCTAGCTGGACATCCAGGGCTCCCCACCGCCCACACCCAGCCCGGCAGGGTGGGTGTCTCCCAGCCCCGGAGACGGTCCCTCTGCCAGCCCTGCCTCGCCCCTGCTCCGTGCCATGACCACACGTGTGCGATGACACATGTACACCAACAGTCACGTGTGCCAGGGTGGCAAGGCTGTATGTCACTCACGGGAAGCACGAAGCGCCTTAGACCACGTGTGCAGCTCGGTGCCCACTGCCCAGCAGGTTTCTCGGTGCATGGGTGAGTCGAAGACTGGAAGCAGAGGTGAGCGGGCGTGGGGAGAACGGCTCTGGGCTTGGTCCCAGCAGCCCAGCTCCCAGCCTCACCCAGCCCTGCTGTGGACAGCGGCCAGGGCGAGGCAGGGGCACTTGTTGGGAGCCCTGGTCCAGGCGTCAGGGCGGGAGAGGAGGGGCGGGCCGCTGGGGGAGCAGAGCGCCCTCTGCAGGTGGGGCTGGGGTGCAGGAGCACACACCCCACCCCACCCCGCAGCAGGCCAGCAGGTGGATCAGCTCCCGGGGCCAAGCCCGGCTCCGAGCCGTGGACCCCAACCCACGGGGCACAAAGGCTTTGCAAAGAGGGAAGGCATTCCAGAGGCGCCTTCCTCGCAAGACAACTTTGTCTGATTTTACAGGGGGCGGGGCGGAGCGGAAGGCGGGGCGGGGATCCGTCCTGGGCGTCCGTCACTCACGCCCTCGATGCACGTGCGGGGATTCATGGGCGTCCCAGCGCGGCTCATTAATCCTCCTACCGATGTGCAGACTGACTGCATCTGCCCCGTGTCGGAAACCTGCCCCTCCCCAAGGAAGGGGCTGCGTGCTGGGCGGGGGTCTCGGCGGCGCGGCTGCGGCTCGGTGCCCCACCAGGAACAGGCACCAGCCCTCGACCAGCGCCCAGAGAGCCACGGAGGCCGCCTTGCCTGCGGAGTCTGTGCCCAGACTGCTGCAAAATATAAAGAAAAATCTAGAACTCAATGAGGAAACCCTAGAGAGAGGGGCACAGGTCCCCCTTGCCAGCTGGGGACACACTCTCACCCTGCTCCGTAGCCTCGCTATGCAAAGAGCACTTGTGAGTCAATAACAAAGAGACTGATGACGGCAGAGACCATTGGCTTGGCAGCCACGGGCAGGAGAGTTCGTAGAGAAGGCACCGGCCGTGGTGACAACAGAAACGCTGTTTGGTGCTCACCACGCAGGCGAGGGGGCAGCAAACAGTTGAATCAGGGGAGCAGAGCGGGAGTGGCGGCCCCTTCCCGGGGATGCGCTGGTGACGAGGACCCCGCCCAGGCCACTGCCCACCCCGAGGACATCCACAGTGAGCACAGAGGCCGGGCTCCGGCTGCTCCCCTGGCTCCAGGCGGCCGCCTCGGGCCACGGGGGGTGAACGCCGCGGGGAGCAGACCCGAGCCCATGGTCTGGCCGGTGCGCCCAGGAAGCCGGGGGACAGCAGCAGCCCAAGGCCCCACCCACCACGAACCCCAGGGCCACCCCACCTCGGAACAGTGACGTAAGAGGGCGGGAAAGACCGCAGTGGGCAGCCAGGCCGGACCCTCGTTCACAGATGGGGAAACTGAGGCAGCGGCCCTCCCAGGGCCCTGGCAGCCACGGGGCCTCACCACACAGTAGCCCAGCTGTGCCCAGCGCTGGGGGGGGGGGGGGGAGTGGCTCCTCCCACCACGGGCTGCTGGGGGCGGGAGGGGGCAACTGCAGAAGGCTCCAGTCACACAGGTGGGAAATAAATGGTGCCCGTGTCAGAGCCAGGGCAGCCTGGATGGGAGTTTAGGGTGGGCTTCCCGGAGGAGGAGGAGGAGGTAGGGGCTGTACTGGAAGGGTGGGGAGGCTTCGGGGACACCTCCAAGCCTGGCCCTGCACCCTGGAGCCGTTCGCCTGTGCAGACCCCTGCCCAGACCCCTCCTCCCCGGGAAGCCGGCCTCTGCGCGGGAGCTGTGTGGCCCAGGCTGCTGAGCCTCTCTGATCCCAGGTGCAGCCTGGCCTCCCTCCTGGGCGGGGACGGCCACGGGCGTGTCCTGGTGGCCCCTCTGGGGCTTGTGGCTCCGGGCCTGTTTCCCCTGCCCGCAGGGGCCCTCCTCTCCCCCCAGCCCACTTGGGCCCTGGACGCACTGGGGGCTTAGCCCGCGTTGGCTGCATGCCCCAGCGTCTCTTGGCCTCGGAACCGGCAGCGGGAAGCCCAGCGCTCGGGGGCAACGGGCAGCGGGCAGCGGGCTGGGTGTGTGTGGCCCCGGGAGGGGCGCGGCCTACCCCAACAGCCCTTCCTGGCGCTGCCGCGGGCACCACGCGGCACGTCCGCTCCTGGGGCAGAGAGACCGGGGAGGGAGGGGAAGGAGAGAGAGACAGGGAGAGAGGAGGAGCAGAGCGAGGCCGGCCAGCCCCCCGCGGGTGTCCCCTGCGAGCTGCACTCGGTGCCTGGGCTCGGGGGCCGGAGAGCCCGCCCAGAGCAGGCGCCCCCGACATCTGCGTCTCCCCGCCGCGCCCGCGGCCGTCAGAACAGATTGCAGGGCAGATGACCGCTTTGTCTGCGCCCATTTCCATCTCAAAACTCCCCTCGCGCCGCTGGGCGCCCCTGACGGCTCCGGGGCCCCCTCGGAAGAGGAACAAGGCCCACAGACAAAGGTGCGGGACATAAATTAAGCCCCAGCTTTTTAAGTTCAAACTGAATTTTCTTTCTTTCGCCACAGCTGTCAGAGGGCCCGGAGCACATGCTTAACGGATTCCGAGGGCGAGGGGAGCCCGCCGGCCGCCGGCCCGCGCCGGGCCATTATCTCGGGCCAGTGAACTCCGAGCAAGCCGAGTGTGCGGCCGTGGCCGGGGGCCGGGGACCCCCCCTGCCCCCACCCGGGGCTGTCGGCCCTGCCAAAGGCCCGCCCGTCAGGGTGCCGGGGGCTGCGGGAGGGCCGCCCCTTCCCCGGGCCGGCTCTGAGCTTGTGTGCCGTGGCCTGCGGAGCCGGAACAGGGCTGCCGGGGGTCGGCGCAGTGGGGTCGGGAACGGACACGCAGCCCGGGGTGGCATCTCCCTGCAGCCGGGAGAGGCAGGCGCGGGCACAGGGCCGCGGCTGACGGGCGCGTGGCCTTGGCAAGCTGCCTAGTGTGTCCCGCTCCCTGCACTGCGTGTCCACCCTCAGCTGTGAGTGGCGGAAGCGACACCGCCTGCCCGGATGTGGCCGAGCTGCTACCATGGTGGTGCAGCGCCAGGCCGGGGCCCCAGGAAGAGCGGACACTGCACCCCCAGCAGCTCCTCTGGGCCCCCACCCCCCCTCCTCCCCAGTCGGACAGGAGCACTGGGCAGCAGGCGCCCCCTCCCTGGTGTGTGCACCCCCTTCCTCCACACCCCCCCACGTCCTCCGTCACTGTCCCGAAGGCCCCCGCTGGCCAAGCACAGACAGGCCCCGAGGCCCCCAAGCCCACGGCCAGTGACCACGTGGAGGAGCCGCCTCTGAGCACTAACGCTCCGCCCCACTGTCCAGGGACACAACCCAGGGGCTGGCCCGCGGGCGGGGTTGGCGCTGGGACCCGGTCCCTGGCGGTTTCTGCGTGGTTCTGACTTAGGCCCATCCCTCTCCTGTCACCGGCGAGTCCCAGCCACGGCACACCCTGGAGAACAGGGTGCCCGGACCCTGAGCCTCCCTCTAGCGGCTCTGGGGTCCTGTCCCCCCAGCACAGCGCGGCCCCGGCCTCCCCAGCACCATCGCCCTCCCGAGCCCCTGTGTTGGCAGTGGTTGGGAAAGATGCAGAATCCAGCCCCGCCCTGGTGTCCTGGGCGCCCACGACCGAGCCCCATCCTCTGGACCTCGGTTTCACCATCTGTAAAATGGGCCGGATGCCCCAGGCTGCCCCCACCCCGCCGCACAAGGTCCCTGGGATGCAGAGCGAGGGGAGCAGGGCCTGCAACGCCGCTCCCGACGCCCCCAGAGCCACGGAGGAAAGACCAGGGTCCACGCCGCCCGTCCCAGGCCTGGCTCCGCCCCGGCCCCCTGGTGATGCCAACCAGCAGCTTCTCTCCAGGCCTCCATGCCAGCGCCTGTCCAGCAGCGGTCACCTCTGGTGGCCCTGCTGCCAGCGCTGAGTCTCCTTTTCTGGACGGCAAGCCCTGAGGGACCCCGCGTGGCCACGTTCTCCCAGTCCGAGCACGTCTGCCCCAGGCCAATTCGCCCCACCCTGTGGTCTCCACCCGGAGCCTGGACCAGCAGCCAGCGGTGCACAGTCAGTGTCAAGCCACGCTCCCGAGGACTTGTGCCTCCCCCACGGCCCCCACGGGCCCCCACGGGGGAGAGGCCCCGTGCACCCGACCCCATACTGGCCGCTCCCATGGGACTCGATACAGAAACAAGCGGGGAGCTCTGACACCTGTGGGTGCTGGTTACGTGCAAGGCATCATGGGAAAATCCGTGGCTTCCGCCAGCCCCACTGTGATGCCCATGAGGGAAGCGACCCGGCGCTGGGCTTCGGCACCGCTCTGCCGCAGGGCCTGGCACAGAGCCAGCGGGTCACAGGCCCTGAGCAGATCCCCAAGGCACAGGCGTAGCCGAGCAAAGCAGAGTCCTGGGAGCAGCACCGGCCGGACAGGCGCGAACAGTGAGAAAACCCAGGTGGGGTCGCCTGCGACGGGCAGCTGAGCTCCCCCCGCTCTCACGGCCAGCAGGTGGGGCGGGGTCCGTCAGCCCTACCTGGGGTTGGCCTGTTAACCTGCCTCTCACTCCCAAAACTCCCCGGCACAGAGCACACACCAGCTACACAGATGTGCGCACACACCCATCCTCGGAGGCTGATGCCCTTCCAGCCCCCACCTGTGCCCCCACTCCAGAGAGAAGCTCCCCCGGGAGCCAGGCTCTTCCGAGGGCGCGTCTGGACGTAGAACCTGGTGCTCAGCACCACGGGGCCGGGGAGGCCGATCAGAGGCCACTGCTTCCCCGGACCATACTCGCTGTGGCTGAGGGCAGGGCCTGGCTGTGGCTGAGGGCAGGGCCCGGCTGGGGCGTCCGGCCCGAGTGCAGGTAGCCCGGTCAGCTCCTGGGGCCCCCTGGAGAACAAGAGCCCCAGCCCCAAGCCGCTCCTGCCGCCTGCTGACCGGGGCTCTGCCTCCCGGCTGGGGGACCCCCAAGGAAGGCCCGTGCCCGGCACAATAGCAGCACCTGCCAGGCCCTGCTGTCCCCTGGGGAGCCCTTGGCCCGTGCCGGGGGCAGGACGCCTGGCAAGAGGCCCCCATTGTCTGCCTCCCTGCCGCTCTGGGGCTGCACCACGAAGTGACCCGGCAGCCCCCAAGGTCACCTCCGGGCGCTCCCGGGGGGCTCCCGGGCATCTGTCTCAGGCGGTGGGCAGCGGGATGGGGGCCGGCCCGGGTCTATTGTCTGGACCCGGAGCAGCCCCCACCCAGGAGAGGGACCCATTGTCCCGAGGCAATCTGCCACACGCTGCCCCCCCCGCCCTGTGTCCCCCAAGAAAAGGGGCGGGGCACACACCAACCTGCAACCGACCAACCAGAGCCCTTCACCCCCCGCCCGCACCCCCACCCCGGTGCTGCTGTCGCCTTCAAGGCCTCAAACCCGAAACCCTGAGGCACTCACCGCTCCCGAGCAGGCTGGGACGGGCACAGCGTGAGGCACGCCGGGTCACACCTGGCTGCTCGTGTCAGGGTCAGAGGTCAGCGCTGGGGACTGCACAGTCTCCTTTAAGTCTCAGAATGTCCACGACAGCCAAAAAAAGAGAGAAAGAGAGAAAGAGAAACCTCCATGTTTTAACCAAATGTCGCTAACAAGGAGATTAGCCAATCAGGCGTGTGATTTAGTCTCCAGAATCCTCAAATGATATCAGCCCGGGTGACTCCCGGCCAAGGCTCGGGGCTTCGCGACACGGGTGCAGCCGGCTGTGCCACCACCAAGCTGTGATCGCCACGCCGCCTCCGCCGTCCCCCAGGGCCCCGTCACCCCGACAGCGAGACCACCGGGCTGCCGTGGCCGGGGCCGTGGCCGGGGCTGGACGCCTGTGCACCTGCCACGCCTGCTCCCGGGGTCTTAGGCAAACACAGCAAGGGAAGGTCGGTGGGACGCGGGATTTTGCTGGGGGTTGTAGAGAAGGTTGGAAGCTACACCGCTCGAATCTGTCCTTGTTTATTTGAAAGGCAGGGTTACGGGGCAAGGGAGGAGAGAGCGAGCGAGCGAGAGAGAGCGCGAGCGGGAGCTTCCAGGTACTGAGCGAGGAGCAGCGTGAAGCCACTGCGTGCCGTGGCCACGAATCTCCTTCAATCGCAGCCGCAGCGGGGCTCAGCGTATAAGGGACCAAAGCAAAGATGCCTTCGCCTCAAAAAAAAGACACCCCAGAAACTTCAGGGTCCCTTGGGACCCCGTGCCAGCACTGGGAGAACCAGGAGCCCACCCTCGAGGCTGGGTGTCCAGGACCCTCAGGCTCCGTGTCCGTGGCACAGGGGCGTGGACACGGGGCCTGGGGCACGCTGTGAAGTCACTGCTGGCCATGGCGGCTGCCCTCCCTACCAGCCATGGCAGTGCTGGGCTGCGCTGGGCGTGAGCAGGGGTCCCGCCCCCCGCCCCCGCCTGCCCCCACTCTCATCTGGTTTGCATTGGGGTCTCTGTGAGATGGGGGAGGGCAGGAGAGCCCCAACACCCCCAAAGGCGGGAGGCCCAGGCCTTGTGCTGTGCAGGCGTGGAATCCAAGCCCCTCCGCGAGGCGTGCATTTTCCAAGCCCTGAGGTCCCAGGGGGCGGGGAGGGCAGAGAGCGTCCGATTTCCAGCCCGGCCGCCGCGTGTGTGATCCCGGGCCATAAAAACACAGCCACAGAGCGCGAGGGCTGCCCCCCCGTCGGCCACGTGTGCCACCTGGGAAAAACAGTTTCTGCACAGAGTTCCCCAGATGGTTTCCATATGCCGGCTCTGCCCCTGCCGGGCCTCCTCTGCCCAGCCCCGCCCCCCAACACAGCCCCAGCGCTCACTTCTGCCGGCAGGAGACGTCACAGCAGTGAGAGGCGGGGTCCCAAAGATTGTGTGGTGTGAGAGAGATTGCTGCTGGAGCCAGCACCACCATCACCATCACCATCCCATCATCACCATCACCATCACCATCACCACCACCACCATCACCTTCATCATCATCACCATCATCACCATCATCATCACCATCATCACCACCATCACCATCCCATCATCACAACCATCTTCGCCATCACCATCACCATCACTGTCACCATCATCATCACCTTCATCATCACCATCACCATCGTCAACACCATCACCACCTTCATCACCACCATCACCACCTTCATCACCACCATCGCCATCACCACCACCACCATCATAATCACCATCATCATCACCACCATCACCATCCCATCATCACCACCATCACCACCATCACCTTCATCATCACCATCTTCGCCATCACCATCACCATCATCACCATCGTCATCACCATCATCACCTTCATCATCACCACCACCATCACCATCACCACCATCATAATCACCATCACCTTCATCATCACCACCATCATCACCATCCCATCATCACAATCACCTTCATCATCACCATCACCACCATCACCACCATCACAATCACTGTCACCATCATCATCACCTTCATCATCACCATCATCACCTTCACCATCACCATCATCACCATCACCATCACCTTCATCATCATCATCACCATCACCATCACCATCGTCATCACCATCATCACCTTCACCATCACCATCACCATCGTCATCACCATCATCATCACCTTCATCATCACCATCATCACCATCGTCATCACCATCACCTTCATCATCACCTTCACCATCACCATCACCATCATCACCATCATCACCATCACCACCATCACCACCTTCACCATCACCATCACCACCCCCCCTCCCCCAGGTGCACCACCCCACACCGAGGACCCTCCAGCAGCTCCGTGTGCAGTAACTCACGGCGGCCCTCAGCCCTGAGGGGCAGCGGTGTCACCATCCCACGTCACCGGTGAGGACATCGGGACACAGAAAGTGACTGACAGGCCCGACTGAGCAGTGGCGCCTCGCTCTGTCTCTCGGTGTCTGGGTCACCTCAGGTCATCCTCTCAACCCAGAGGACGAGCCTCAGGCCAGGGGGGCCCAGCCACCCGCCGGGTCACCATGCATGTGGCTTTCGTGAGCCACTTGGCCCTGGACGCCACCTCCAGGTGCCCCCGGCAACCCCAGCCCTTCTGCACACACCCAGCCCTGGGCCTGCGTTCCGTGGGCTCAGTGGACCCCCTCTTGTCTCGGGAAAGGAGAGCCTAGCCCAGGTGTGCAGCCCCTCCCCGCAGGGCCCCCCGGGCCTGGGGGTCTGTCTTGGTGTGGCTTGGGTGGTGCTTCCGTGCTCACCGGCCCCAGGAATCCCTCCGGGAGCAGAAGCAGATGGCCACGGTGACGGTGGCAGTGGGCGGTGCGCTCTGAGCAGGTCCAGCCCGGAGCTTCAGGGACGGGGCATCCGGCCAGCTCCTCCCACCAATGAAACGCCCCTCTGGGCTGGCTGGTGGGCCAGGCTGCGGGAGAGAGGGCTGCTGGGTGCAGCCGCCCCACCGTCTGCATGCAGGTCGGGGGTGGGAGAGTCCACGAGTGGGAGCAGGCTCAGCTGAGCTGTGGTCGGCACAGAAGCGTCCCCTGGCCAGCGCCCCGGGAGGGACGGAATCCGCATGTCCCCTGCCCAGACTTGCCTGTGGAAGATGCAGAGTGACCACTGGACAAGCCGACCACGGCCTGGGCCCCCGGCTCTGAGGAGCTCAGCCAAGGCCAAAGGGGGCTGAGGCCATGGCCGGCCCTGGGCGCGGTGTGGATGGGCGCGCGGGGGCAGTCGCCAAGGCAGCACAAGTGAGGCAGACACGGCGTGGACACAACGGGCCCAAGGCGGAGCAGGCAGAGCACAGATGGGAAACCGAGGCCCGGAGACTAAGCCAGTGGGGGGGGGGGGGGCGCGGCGGGGTCTGAATCCAGGAAACCAGACCCCCGAGGACCGTCGTTAGAGGAGGGGCCCTCCGCCTGCACCCCGAGGCTGGGAGCTGGCAGGGGAGCCCGGGGAGGCGGCTGCAGAGCCCAGGGCGTGCACGCCCCCTGCCCGTTCGCCACCGGGGACCTTTGCAGCCACGTCCCGAGCTGCCGAGAGACTAAAGGCAAGAAAGGGGTCAACGGTCAGAACGAGCCGGGTGCGCGGGGAGGAGGCAGAGCGGGGCTGAGGCCCGAAGCCGCCCCAGGCCTCCCGGTGGATGCCATGGTGGAAGCCGCGTGGCAGAGCCACCAGGTGCCGGGGCTGCGTGGCTGTGGGGACTCGACCAGTGTGGGCCGGGATCTGATACCAGGTGGGCTCTTTCCTGCTCCCCAAAAGACCGGGAATCCATGTGGAAGGTGAGACAAATCGCCAGCCCACTTCCGTCCCACTCTGTGTCCACGTCTGCGCCCATTACCAGCTGTGCCATCGCAGGTGCCGCCCAGCCAGGCCGAGTCCAGCCGCTGTGTCCTGCACGCCACTCGAGGAGGCGTGCCCGGCCCTTTAACTCAAGGTGCCGGCCACACGCCGAGCCCGGAGAGATGGGGCGGTGCCCGATTGCGTCTTCCATCTCTGACCCGGGCTTCCAAGCCCCTGGCCACGCTCCAGCCTCCACTTCTCACTCACCCCACACCCTAGCCGCCCAGAACACCCCCCTGGCCCCAACACCAGGTACCTGCCCCTGCCCCCCTCTCCCCACACTGTCTCTCAGCCAGCAGTGCTGCCCCTTGCCCCCCCGCCAGGCCTCGCCAAGCAGCCTCTTGTCCGACAGCATGAACGTGCCCATTTTACAGATGGGAAGACTGAGGCTCTGCCCAGCTGTGGAGCCCTGAGATCTCCCAGGGAGACCCAGGAGATGAGGCCGTGGAACCACCTCGCCCCCAGAGGCAGGGCCCGGGGATGCCAGGTGTGAGGCCAGGTGTCACTGTCGCCCAGCCGATCACAGGAAGAGGAGACAGGTCCTGAGCCCCCCTCGTCACGGAGAAGCTGCCCACGCACAGCGGGACACACAGCACGGGCCACGTCCAGGAGCGGACAGAGACAAGTTGCTCGAGATGGCTGAGGAAGTCGGCCCGGCGTGGCTGTTGCTGACGGCCCCGGTCTCCAGGTGGCCTCCCCAGAGCCAGGCTGTGCAGCCCACACCATGGCGTCCCCCTTGTCTGCCGAGGGGGACCTCGAGGCTCAGGAAGAGACGGCTGCCTTCCCACCGTCACACCTGGCTGCTCAGCTGAACCTCAGCCCGGACACCCAGCGCCCGCTCCACCAGGACCGACCCAGACGCCCCGGCTCCTGCCCCCATTTCTGCCGCTTCCTAAAAGCGGGTTTTCTGTGACAGACCCCGGCGCACGCAGTGTCTCTCATCACAGAAGTCGCATTGCTACGTCCACGTGTGACCCCCACACCTGCACTCGGCTCAGGCCAGGGACACTGCCTCCCCCCACCACACCTCTGACGCCCAGCCCCTCAGTGCCTTCCGGGGAGGACCGCCCCCCCACACACCCCAGCCACGGGAGTCACCAGCCACCGCCACTGTCCACTGGGCACCCCCAGCTCCAGCCCCATCTTTTTCACCTGCCCAGGCCCCAGGGACTTTGGACCTGGGCGAGTCAGGGTGAGGCGACCCCGGGAGCCTGGGGTCTGCGTTCCGACTCCCAGCTCTCCCAGCTCTCGAAGTCTCCCATGCAGCATGGTGAGAGGGGGCGTGGCTGTGAGGGGAGGGGCCCCGAGCAGCCAGGCTGGGCACCAAGGACACTCCCCTGTGTTCCTGTGCTCGCAGGTGGGGCCTCGCTCTGCCATCTCCTGGTCCCCAGCCAGGCCGAGGAGCCAGTGGGGGCTGCGGGCAGGATTCACACCCAGGACAGGGGCTCCAGGCAGGTTCCCGGGACCCTGGGCTGCCCAGCGGGGCAGGTACGGCGAGAGGGAAAACACGGAGGGTGAGGAACAGGTCTGCCTCCCCCCGCAGAGATGCGGTCCCTCCCCACCCCTCCTGGGCTCTGCTCCCGTGAGTCCTCAGTCTCCGCCCAGGACTTGTCCTTCCTGACTCGGGAAAGACCTGGACTGAGCACAGGAGGCCCCGCTCCCCGCAGGTGGTGATGGTGATGGTGAGAATGATAATGGTGGTGGTGATGGTGATGGTGAGGATGGTGATGGTGGTGGTGAGGATGATGATGGTGATGATGATGATGATGGTGATGATGATGGTGATGATGATGATGATGATGGTGATGATGATGATGATGGTGATGATGGTGATGGTGATGATGATGACGATGATGGAGATGATGACGATGATGGTGATGATGACGATGATGGTGATGATGATGATGGTGATGATGATGATGGTGATGATGGTGATGATGGTGATGATGATGATGATGATGATGACGATGATGGTGATGATGACGATGATGGTGATGATGATGATGATGGTGATGATGACGATGATGATGATGATGGTGATGATGATGATAACGATGATGGTGATGATGATGATGGAGATGATGGTGATGATGATGATGATGGTGACGATGGTGATGGTGATGATGATGATGATGATGATGATGACGATGATGGTGATGGTGATGATGATGATGGTGATGACGGAGATGATGATGACGATGATGGAGATGATGATGACAAAGACGCCGATGGCGGTGAGGATGCCGCGGTGATGGCCGTAGTGACGATCGTGGCGATGACAGTGTGATGGTGTCGGCAGCCATGACAGTGGTGCCATCGCCCGGCTCCTGACAGACAAGCCGCGCCTCTTCTCCCGCGTCACAGGCTCCTCTGTGCTCAGTCCCAAGAGCACTCAGGGGCTGCCTTAGCTTCCTGCTGTGGCTGGTGGCCGGAAGCGCCAGGAATGTGGGGCCTGCGGTCCTGCAGCCCAGGGCGGCCCCCAGGGCTCCAAGTAAAGGCACCGTCGGGAGCCCCTGGGGGCCAGTCCACCGCTGCCCGTGTCCTGGGCCCCTGGCCACGCCTCCACACCAGCTCCCCCGTGCCTTGCCTCTGCAGCCCCTCCCTGCCTCCCCCACTCACGATGGCACCGGGGGGGGGGGGGGGCGTCTCCCTGCGCTGAGGTCAGCTGATTGGCGGCCTCCGTCGCACAGGTGCCCTGCCCCCCCCCAAACCTGGCTTCCAGGGAGTGGGCGGGGCTGCTGCGGGCCGTGCACAGGCATGGCTCCCTCCCGTTCTTTGCAACAGCTACAACGACAACCGCCCCCGGCACTCCCCACTGCGGATCCACTTCTGCCGGAACTGGGCGGCTGCGGTCCGCAGAGACGGCTCCTCTCTCCCACCTGGAGCGCGGCCGAGAGAAGTCAGGGCGTGGGCAGGGCCTTGTGCTCTCCACGGGCTCCCGGGCGACCTCCTGCCTTCTTGGGCTTCAGGGGGCTCCAGGCGTTGCGGCTGGGTGCGGCACCGCCCTCCGCGTCTCCCGGTGTCGGTAAGGATGCTCTCACCGCAGCTGAGCCAGGACGATGCCAAAGTCCTCCGCTCGCTCTCTGCAAAGACCCCTCGTCCCAACGGCGCCAACTCGCAGGTCCGGGGGAGGGCGGGCGTATCTTGGGGGGCGCGGGGCACAGCTGAGCAGGGCCCCACGCTTGCCCTGTCACACTTCTCTTTATTTTTAGTATCAGAGAGGTTCTTTTTAAAATTTATTTCAAAGTTTGAGTTAGAGAGAGAGAGAGAGAGAGAGGTCTTCCATCCGCTGGTTCACACCCAAATGGCCGCTTCAGCCGGAGCTAAGCCAATCCAAAGCCAGGAGCCAGGAGCTTCTTCTGGGTCTCCCAGATGGGTGCAGGGGCCCAAGGACTTGGGTCGTCTTCCACTGCTTTCCCAGGCCACAGCAGAGAGCTGGATCGGAAGAGGAGCAGCTGGGACACGAACCAGCGCCCATATGGGAAGCCGGCGACACACGCAGCGACTTTTTCCCACTACGCCACAGCGCCGGTGCCACTACCAAAGTTCTAAACCATCGAACAAAAGCCCAGCAGTGAGCCCCACAGGCGAATGACCGAAACATCCCCCTTACGAGGCCGGCCTCAGAGCACTTGACATGCTCATCCAGAGAGGGGGGCTTGTCATCACGAGACCCCAGATTCCAGCAGACCTACCCCCCACTCAAGGTCGGGGCGGGAACACAGCCCCCTGCCCGAGGGGCGATCCCTGCCCAAAGAGCAGGAGGCAGCTCCCAGGCGCGGATCCCAGGAGAGGGGCGGGGAGGGAGGGCTGCCCCCAGCCCCAGCGTGTCGTCCTCGAGTCCCCGTGCTCCGCTGAGGGCCAAGCCCCTGACTCTGATGGGGTCCCCGTCCCGCAGAAATTCAAGGTCAAGGCCGAGGAGAGTGCCCTCCGCCCGCCCCACAGAC
This sequence comes from Sylvilagus floridanus, assembly GCA_949820135.1. NCBI lineage: Eukaryota > Metazoa > Chordata > Mammalia > Lagomorpha > Leporidae > Sylvilagus > Sylvilagus floridanus. The sequence continues at coordinate 122,513,780 of OX463224.1, read as the reverse complement.
CCCTCCGGGGGCCGGTTGTTCTGTTTCAGAACCAAACCCCGCCGGCTCCAGACCACAGCGGTCACCTGGGAGCCTCGTGGCTTCTGCGGGTCAGGGATTCACACGCACACCAGGGACAGCCCGACGGCGCGCTGGCCCAGAGGCTGGCACAGAACCTTGACTGGCTCCCTCTCAGGCTGGGCCGCCAGGGGAGGGGCGGGGAGGGGGCTTGGGCTTCCTGGCAGCGGGGGCAGGGGGCCGAGTGGCATAGGGGAAGTCACGCACAAGACCACGCCTGGTGCACACCCGTCGGTTACACAGTGGGTGTGCCTGTGCCCAGGGCAGCTCTCGTGGCACCAGGGGCACGGAGCCATGCAGAGCTGCGGTCTCTGCCACCCACCGTCGTCCCTGGCATCTCCCACAGAGCCTGGCCCCGGGCAGGACTCCAGCCGGGCCCCGCCCTGCCCCCAGAGGGTCCTCAGCACTGGGGGGTCTGGGGGAGATGGCGCTTCCCTTGCTTCTCCCTGTGGGTGCCGGCCCCCAGACCCCCAGGCCCCCAGGCCCCCAGGCCCCCAGGCCCCCAGGCCCCTGGGCGGCTGGCAGAAGCAGCAGGCTCACAGACTTTGGGGAGCTGTAGCTCCCTGACTGCCTGATCCCCCAGGGGGCCTTGATAAATGGAGAGATAGGGCCGCCAATGCCCGTGCTGCTGTGGGCCAGCCAGCGAGCCCAGCCCCGTCCAGGCCAGAGTGGGTCCCGGCCCCTTATCGCGCTGTCGCTCCGCAAATCAGCAGACAGGCTGACGTCAGCCCTCCGAGGGGCTCCGGGGCCCTAATGGGCTTGCCCTGGCCGAGATAAAGGAGCTCCACTGCCCCCTACGCACCGTGGCGCAGGAACTGGCTGGACAAATAGATTGGTGGGTGCGGATGAGGGGCCACTCGGCCGTGCGGGGATGCCCATCTTCCCAGGGGGCAGTGTCCTGGAGTGCTCCACACAGGGCCCACGCATCTGGGTGACACCAGCTGCAGAGCGGGCGTCTGGCAGCACAGATGTCCACGCCGCACACTGGAGCACCTGGGTTCAGCACCCAGCAGCACACCTGACCCCAGCTGCCCACGGGTGCAGAGCCCAGGAGGCCGCAGGTGCCAGCTCACGTAGCCGGGGTCCAGTCACCCCCTTGGCAGTGTGATGGTGACGGCAGCCATGATGGTGGTGCCATCGCCCGGCTCCTGACAGACAAGCCACTCACACCTCCCAGCTTCAGCCCAGCCCTCTCACCCCTGGCCTCTTCGAGGAGTGAGCTAGTGCATGGGAGTTCTCGCGTGTCCCTCAGATAAATACATATTTAAAATACTAAAAGAGGGACCGGTGCTGTGGCATAGAAGGTTAAGCCTCTCCCGGCAGTGCCGGCATCCCATATGGGGACTGGTTCTAGTCCCGGCTGCTCCTCTTTTGATCCAGCTCTCTGCTGTCGGCTGGGAAAACAGCAGAAGATGGCCCAGGTCCTTGGGCCCCTGCACCCATGTGGGAGACCCAGAAGAAGCTCCTGGCTCCTGGCTTTCGATCGGCTCAGCTCCAGACGTTGTGGCCATTTGGGGAGTGAACCAGCGGATGGAAGACCTCTCTCTCTCTCTCTCTCTCTCTCTCTCTCTCTCTCTGTAACTCTGGCTCTCAAATAAATAAATGAGTCTTTAAAAAAGAAAATAAAATATTAAAAGGAAAACACCGACTTACTCACTTCATGAAAACCCAGCTCTCACCGCCCGTGAGCAGCCTGGAGCGCGTGGCCTGGCCACTCCGACTCCGCCTCCTCCCCTGGGAAGTGGGTGCCAGCTGCGGCCACCTCCCGACGCCACTGGGAGACTGCGAGGCCGTCCAGTGCGAGGCCGGGCGGGGCGGAGGGAGATAAACACGCAGGGTCTGCTCCGTTCTCTCCCCAGGCTGCCCACTTGAGGCCCACCAGCCCCCTCCTCGTGTCACCAGCCCCGGGATGCTGGGAGCAGGATGGAGCCACCGGGAGCCCCGTGGACGACAAAACGTGGGGTCACCACCCTCCCCATGCTGTATGAAGCCCAGATTCTTCCTGGAGCGAGAAGTTGAGTGATGGGTGAGCCGTGACGTTGGGTGCCATGCACCATGGCACCCACGAGGGCTTCCCCGCCCCCGCCCCCGCCTGTCTCGGCTTGGCTGTGGTTGTATCTGGGAGCCGGGGATCCTTCAAAACCAAGGCCAGAAGGCTCATCGGTGTTCGCCTGACCCTTCTCCCCCCAGGAATTCAACAGGGCCACCAGGAGAGCCCGGCCAGGCCCGGGAGCTCCAGGCTGAGAAGCCACGCCCATCTCCGCTCTCAGTAATCCATCCGTGGACATCCGGGGCCACGCAGAGCCCGCGAGTGACACCACTGTCACTCAGGACCCAGCGAGTGAGTCGAAACCCAAGAAAATGCCCAGTGCCCCATGGCCACCACTGATCCCCTCGGGGGCACGGAGTTCAAGCCTTGCCAGGCCCTCGGACACAGGCGGAGTGGAGTGTCCCTCCAGGGGCACCCGAGGCCTGTGGGTGCCTCTCGGCCCTGGGAAGAGGGGCCGGGACCCCCGGAGCTCCTGGTGACAGAGGCCTGGAAGTCATCAGGAGACATTAAAGGAGCAAAACGCATTTGGGCTGGCGGCCGTGGGCAGCGAGCGTCCACCCCGCGGTGGCCGGCGCAGATAAAGCCTCTGCTGATTCGATTACGGGAGGGAGATGGAAAGCAGCCAGAGTTCACGGTCGAGACGCCGCACTTCCCGGCAAACTCCGGCCGCCGCTAAGAGGGGAGCTGGTCTGTTTCAGCCGTGGTTGAAGGCAATTCGGAGAGATAAAAAGAAAGGGCCATTTACACACTAGAGGCCCCCGGCCGGCGCGGGCGGCGGTGCGGGGATCTGGGATGACATCACTGACCCAAGGGAGACGGAGGCATCGCAGGACATGATGGTGACATGGCGCGACGGTGGCGCCGTGGGCAATGCGCCACCACCCCAGAGATGCCACCCCCACCTGCCCAGCCCAGCAACGCTGCTCCTGAGACCCGGGAAGACTCACGGGGGCCCCAATACTTCAGCCTGCAGCAAATTAGGCTGCAGCACGGGGTCTGAACTTGGGGCTCCCACCAAGGGGGCCAAGAACAGGTGCACTGAGACAGCTCGGGGTGCCCCTTGGCCTGGGGGATCTCTGGGGCATGTCTGTGTTGGAGACGCTTAAACAAAGAGGAAGAGTCTCAAAACGTGGCCCTCACAGCCACACCATGACCCCCCCGGAACTGTGATGGCTGAGGATCATGGCTCACGGCACCTGGAGGAAGCCCAGGTCCCCTGGGTGCCCTCGGCAGGGGTGACTGGAAGGGAGGAAGCAGGCAGTGTCCCCAGAGGGGCAGGAAGGGCCTCGCGGATTCTGCGAGGCAGAGGGACCCGACTCCATCTCGCTTGAGGCCAGCTCCACCTGCAGGGTGGCCTCTCAGAGGACAAAGGGGACGCGAGGGGCCACGTTCTTAGCCAGACACCGGAGCAGCTCACGGAGCAGCCAGCAAGCTCTGGCCACGGCCTCTCCATCCACGGCTCCGCGGGGCAGCCAGCGCGTCTCAGCCTCCGGTACCCCTCTCAGGAAGCTTCTAGACACTCGCTCCGGAGAGGACTCCTCAGAGGCGTGCACGGGACACACGTGCGGGATCACGGAGAACACGTGCTGCGAAAACCCGTGCGTGGATCTCAAAGGACACTGCGGCAGATCCTTCTCACGCCGTGTGCCGTGGGCTTTAATAAAATATCAGGTGACATCAGCATGGGAACTGCATGTGCCGGCGCTCCTAGACGCGTCCCGGGAACCTCCCTCCCCGGGAAAGGTCCACAGCCTCTCCACGCCCACTGAGCTCCTCCCAGGACCCCACGCAGCCTGGAACAGCACCTGCCATGGGGTCCCCTCCTGCCCCACCTCCTGTCCTTCCCCCGAGACTGCCCTGGGCACCAGAGCGGTCACTCCCTGAGCCCATGTGTCACAGCCTGTGTTTCTTATTGTTTCTTTTGTTTTTTAAAAAAGGTTTATTTTTATTTATTTGAAAGGCAGAATGGCAGAGAAACAGAGACAGGAAGAGGTCTTCCATCCGCTGGCTCTCTCCCCAGATGGCTGCAACAGCCAGAAGCTCCATCCAGGTCTCCCACACGGGTGCAGGGGCCATGGACTTGGACATCTTCCGCTGCTTTCCCAGGCCATAGCAGGGAGCTGGGCCGGAAGCAGGGCAGTGGGGCCTGGAACCTTCTCTCTACTGTGGAGTGCCGGCCCAGCGCCAGCCTCTCTCGGCTCTGTGCACAGCAGGAACGCTTTCTGGTTGAGTGTGCATTGTGAGTGTCCAACGTGCAGGAAGCGGGACAAGTCATGCCAGCTGCTCCATCTACCACCCACCTGCCTGTCTATCATCTGTCTATCCATCCATCATCCATCCCCCACCATCATCCACCCACCATCCATCCATCTATCCATCCATCATCCATCTCCCATCTATCATGTACCCATCGATCTATCCTATCTGCCCCATCAGTCTATCCTACCTACCTGTCTGTCATCCAACTCTATCATGTACCCATCCATCCATCAGCCGTCTCTCTCATCCATCAGCCATCTCTCTCATCCATCCATCTCCCATCTATCATGTACCCATCGATCTATCCTATCTGCCCCATCAATCTATCCTACCTACCCGTCTGTCATCCATCTCTGTCATGTACCCATCCATCCATCAGCCGTCTCTCTCATCCATCAGCCATCTCTCTCATCCATCCGTCCATCCATCCATCCATCACCTGCCTATCCATCTAGCCTGTCATCTATCAACTACGACCTATGTCTGTATCTATCATCTGCCTATTGCCTATCTATCTACCATCTATCACCCGCATTATGTATATCTGCATCTGTGTCTGTCCACCTGGAGCCGGGACTTTTTACCCTGACCTTGAACATGAGCCCCCAGGCTCTCCAGCTTGTGGACACCAGGACCTGCACCTGCGGCTCTCCAGACTCCCGAGGCCTCGGCCTCCATCTGAGAGGGGCACCACCAGCCTCTGGTTCCAGAACCTCAGGTTCATGCTGCGCCACGCCGCCGGCGGCCCTGGATTCGCAACCTGCAGATGGACTGTCGTGCGGGTTCTCAGTCTCCACAGTCACAGAGCCAGTTCCCCCAGGAACCCCCTCCCTGCAGCCGTCTCATCCACGTGGCGACACAGCTAGACAGATGACGGATGATGGATGATGGATGATGGATGGATGGATGGATGGATGGATGGGAGACAGATAAATAGATGACAGATGGATGTATGGGTGGGTGGATGGTTGGATGGATGGATGGATGGGTGGGTGGATGGATGGGTGAGTGGGTGGAGAGAGAGAGAGACAGACGTGATCAGGAACCCCCTCCCCTGTAGCCATCTCTTCTATGTAGTTACACAGCTAGACAGATGATGGGTGGGTGGGTGGGTGGAGAGACACATAGATGATCAGGAACCCCCTCCCATGCAGCTGTCCCAAATATGTAGGTACACAGCTAGAGAGATACAGATGATGGATGGATGGATGGATGGATGGATGGAGAGATGGAGAGACAGACAGATGATCGGGAACCTCCTGCTATATGGCTGTCTCCTCTACATAACTATGAGATGGATGGACAGATATAGACACATGAGTGGTGGATAGACAGATGGTAGATACAGCTAGCTAGCTGGATGACTGACAGACGACAGATGTAGTCAGATACACAGACAGGTAATGGTTGTTAGATGTAGCTGATGGTACATGGATGATGGACAAGACACCTGTTCTCCTCCGCAGAGCCCTGGCTGACGCCCTTGCAACGGCTCTGCCAGCTCCGGGGGCGCTTCCCCGTCACAGGCGGAGCAGGAGGGCTTCGAGGCCGGTGTGTCTCGGACACGTGTGCGAGGCTGGGACGCGTCTCACAGCCCAGGTCCTGGAAGAGCCATGAAGGAGCAGCCAGCTCCTCACCCCTACGAGAGCAAGGCAGCGCCTCCACAGACACGCGTGTGCAGGGACGTCACCCCCCGCCCGCTCCAGCTGCCCCTCCCCCAAGTCCAGCCACAGGGTGGGCACCGGCCACCACGGCCCTACCAGCCCCCATTTACACCAGGCAAGCCGGGGCTCACACAGCCCCACGTGGGGTCCCAGCCGTGCCCGGAACCCAAGCCACCGTTTCCCCTCCCAACCCCGTCTGTACGACACGCGCCCTCGGCCACGCGGGAGCTCCACTCACAGCCCTGTGAGCGCCCTGCTCTGCGTCGTGGCTCGCTCCGTGCCCTGTGGCTTCCAGCCCCCCCACCCCAGGAAGGGAACGGCAGTCGGGGGGGCAAGTGGAGCTCCGAAGGGGCCCTCGAGGCCGGGCCTGCCCCTCCCCCTTCGACTCAAGCTGTGAGAAGATGGGGCTGGGAGCCTGCCACTCCTGGGCAGAGGGGACACGTGGACGTGGACGTGCCTGGGCCCACAGCCACCCAAACCGAGCCCAGACCAGATCAGCCAGACCCGACCAATCTACTACAGAGCTGCCTCTCAGCTGGAGCCACTCCAGGCAGCCAGACACAGCCAAGAAAGAAACCCCCACACACCCCACTGAGCCGGAGTGGGGTTCGTCACCAAGCAGACTGAGCCGGCACGGGCGGCCACCGTGAGCCCTCACCTTTCCATTTCACCCTCTCTTTTCTTAAGATTTATTTTATTTATTTGAAAGTCAGAGTTACAGAGAGAGAGAGATTGTCCATCTGCTGGTTCACTCCCCAGAAGAAGCCAGGAGCTCCATCCGGGTCTCCCACGTGGGTGCAGGCCCAGCACTGGGGCATCTTCTGCTGCTTTCCCAGGTGCATTTGCAGGGGGCTGGACAGGAAGTGGAGCAGTCGGGACTCGAACCGGCGCCCATACGGGATGCTGGCTTCCCAGGCGGCAGCGGCTTTACCCCCAGCGCTGCAGCACTGGCCCCTCACGCTCTGGTTTTAAAACCAGCCCAGTGCTGACACTGACAACGTCTCCCACTCGTCTGCGCCGTGTCGCTCACGGTGAAGCCCCTGGACTGTTACAGGTGGGGGCGGGGCTCCTGTGGGAACGCGTGCCAGCGCCAGGGCCCGGGGCCCCACAGCTGCTGGTAAAGCGAGGTGAGGGAGGGGCCCAGCCAGGAAGGGCGTGGCTGAGGGGTCCGAGCGGACACAGCCCCTGGGGGGCTGGGGGCGCCTGCACCCCACGAGTCACCGTCCCACGCATGAGGTTTCCCACCAGGTGCTGACAGCTAACGGTGCACAGCGCCACGCACCAGAGGGTCCCGCCCCCTTCCCCCGCCGCCGGCCAATCCGCTGCCCAGGGCTGGGTGTTCCGACAGCCGTGCACACAGCCGTGGGTGAAGACAGCACACAGGGCGGCCTCGGCAGGCAGCTGGAGACCCCGGGCGCTCAGAAACACCTCCCCCTGCTGCCCCCTCCCCCCCGCCCCCACCGGTGCCGGAACCAAGGAAGGGGCCTGCCTGTGGCCTTGAACTCCGGGAGCAGCAGGATCTGGGAGGGTGGACTTGAACCTCTCTGAGGATGGCCCCCAGGGATCCACCCCTGGGCAGCCCCACCACGTCCCGCACTGCTGCCCGCTTGGAGGTCAGGCAGCGACTGGGGGAGGGGCATTTCTCCCCGACACAGTCGGCTGCTCGTCTCCTGAGCCACAGCGCCCGGCCACGCCCAGGGTGTGGACCGCGTGACAGCAAGACGCTGCCTCGCTGCCTGGGCCCTGTGTGGCTGCCCCCTGCCCTCTCGTCTCCGCCACCCAGGCTCTAAGCTCAGGGGCCCCTCATCCCACCACCTGCCCTCAACGCGGCCCCGCCCCGCCCCTTCCTCAGTTTCCCGTGGCCTACACAGGGGTCCCTCGGGCGCAGGAAGCTGCCGGCACAGGCCCGGGACACAGGGCGCAGACAGCTGCAGGCCTGCCCCCCCCGGGGGTGGGGGGCTCTGTGTCACAAGGTTGTCCAAGCACCTGGGCCCCCTGCCTGTGTCTCTGCATCCAGCGCTCTCACCAGTTTGCTCTGCACCAGAGAGAGGAGGGGGAGCTTGGAGGACAGGGGCAGGACCCCTCCCTGCCCACGCCCCAAGGGCCAGGGAACGCAGGCCGAGCTGGGCCTGGGGAGTCCCGGGATGGGGACCCCCTCGGCCAGGCGGAGTCGCTCCCACTGCAGGGTCTCCCGGGTGAAGTGACTGACAGGTGGCCGGGGAGGCGGCTTGGAGCTCGGGCGTGGTGTCCATACCGCCTGCTCTCTCGCACTCATGGCCTCCCTCTCCCTGTCCTGGGAAGGAGGGGCCTCGAGCCTGTCCCTCGGACTCCTCTGCCTCTCAGGTCACGGCTCTCACCCCGGCCCCTGTGCCGCCTCCTCGCTTGCCCGGGAGCCCCCGGTAGCTCCCCCAGGTCTGCACGCTGCAGCCCAGACTCCTAGCTGAGCTGCAAAGCCCTCTCAGCTTGTGCCCATCCCACCTTGCCATTGACTTCCGGGTACTCAGCATCCAGACCAAGGAGTCTCAACTTTGGGGGTGCATGGGCATCCCGTGCGGGGCCGTTAGTAACATTCGAAGTCCGGAGGCGTCCGGGGCGAGGGACAAGGATCCGGCGGGTCGGCGGGCCCCGGGGTCAAGTGTGAGCTTGTTCTGGGCTTCCAGCTTGCGGGCCCCTCCACCTGGACACGCGTGCCTCGTGACCCCTGCCAGGCCCAGCCTTACCCCCGGCCCAGAGCTCGCCCTAGGCTGCGGTGAGCACCTGGTGAGAGTCTGGTGAGCGCCGGCCGCGGGGAGGCCTGCTGTGCCCCTGTCTGCGGGGACGCCTGCTGTGCACGGCTGCTCCCTGGGGCCCGTGTGTGCACATGGCCGCGCCTGCTCCCTCCGCACCCAGCGCCGGGAGCCCAGGCAGCCCCTGGGCCTCCTGTACCGTAACCGTAACCCATCTGTGAAGTCCCCGCAGATCCGGTGCCATTCCGAGGCCCCGGGCTTGGGCTTCCACATACAGATTTGAGAAGCCACAATTCAGCCTGGACCACGGCCCGTGTCCCCCACGTGCCCAGCCCGGTCCTTGCTGCCGGCTGTGGGCAGAGTGGCAGCCCCGTGGTCTCAGGATCGGGCCTGTCCCGGCCTCCGACCTGCGACCTCTGACCTCCGAGCTCTGACTGCAGCGCCAGGGAGGCAGTGAGAGCTCAAGCCCAGGGCAGCCTGGCGCAGCTGCTACCGCCAGAGAGCAGACGGGCAAAGCCAGCACGCGAGAGGACCACAGAGACCCAAGTGCCCAACAGAGGGTCCTGGAGGAAGCCCTTGGGGGGAACAGGCACCGCCTCCCAGCCTCCTCCCCGCTAGGGATTCCACGTGACGTCACTCCAGCGCTGCGTGTCGTTTCCATCTCCATCGCCCTCTCCCTTCCTGCTTGGAACTTGTGTAAGAGGTGTGGTGCAGCAGCAGCCTTCGGGGGGCCGTGGACACCCCAGTTCTGTGGGAAGGACGGCACAGAACACAGCAGGCCCGAGTCCTCGAGGATCTCACGGAGCTGACAGCTGACAGTCCCGTGCCCAGCAGAGGGATGCCCGTCCCGTGGATGCCGAGGGCCTGTGCTGCTCAGAGGCCAACGCCAGCTGGGGTGGGGGAGAGTGGGGCACCAGCTCCCACCTCCAAAGCCCGCCCGGCTGGCCAATCCCAACCCAGAGACTCCTCAGCCCTCATCTCCGTGACCTCCGGGCGCTATGGAAACGCCGCTGGCCCCACCCACTGGGCACCCCCTCACCTGGCCTGGGGCCTCCCACAGCCCTGCCCATGGCTTGCGCCCTCCCAGCGTCTTTGGGCCTCACGGGGTGGCTGGCCCTGCCCACTTCATTGCACACCGCGCGGCGGCTGATCCCCGGCTTCCACACACGGCACACGGTTCCAGGGAGCAGGCAGCTGCCAAGGCCCTGACCCGGCCGCCAGGGACGAGGTCGCGGCCGGGGTCCTGTCGGGAGCCGCGCCTCTCAGCCCCGAGGCGGGAAAAGGACTCTCACTGAGTCCAGGGCTGGCAGGGTGGGGTTGGGGGTCCCAGGAGACACAGAGCAGAGACGGTCCCTCACTTGGCTTGGGGTGCAGCTCGGATGCCAGTATTGGCCAAACTCTCCCTGGGCGCCTTCCATCTGGGGCCGGGGGACAGGCCCGGAGCTGCCACCCGCTGTCGGTCCAGGAGCTGGGGCCGGGAGGTGAGGGCAGGGGGCGCTGGACTCTGGGCATCAGCTCCTCCACCAAACCGGGCCGCACCCGTCACTCACGGAGGCGGGGTTTGCTCAACCAGAGCTGGACTTGAACCTGGCCCCTCTGTCTGAGCGCCTTCCTGGGGGTCAGCTCTGCGAGGCCGAGGCAGCGTCTGCGCTCATCTGATCCCCGGGGGTGTAGGCGGCGGCTGTGCCGAGGGAGGGAGCCCAGGCCACCCGTGTCCTCGAAGCTCCTCCTTCAGCCCTTCCAGCTCACCGGGCGCACATGTTTGTGGAGAACTGGAGGCGGCGCGAGACCCCCCATCGCCCCTGCACGTGGGGGCCCCGGAACCCGGCGACAGGCAGGGGCGGCCCCTCTGTCCCCAGGGCACTCCCGGTCCGTCCTGCCGCCCCAGGCCATCGCAGGCCCCGCTGCGCCGGTGTCCCGTTCTGCCGCCAGGGGCCCTGCACCTGCCCCACCGGGCCAGGTGGCCTAATCCTGCTTGGGCTTGCGGGGCCGAGGCCGGCCCAGTCTGTAGTCCAGGTAGGCCCCGAGGCAGGACCACAGCAGGAAACGGGCCAGCAAGACCAGGACCAGCAGCAACACGAGCGGGTCGGAGCCGTCCAGCCAGGAGGCCATCCCGACAGGCCTCGCAGCGGCCGTGGGGCCGGGGGCCAGGAAGCTCCGTCCAGCTGGCGGCCTCCGGGGGCCCCGCTCCGGGGACCCACCCCTGCTGTCCCCACAGCCCGCGGCCGCCGCCGGCCCTCCGCCAGACTCCGACAGCCCGGGGCCGGCTAGCAGCCTCCTTGGTCAAGGGGCCCGTGTCCCATTCATCCGGAATTACCCACTGCCCGCGCCGACAATGACAGCATTGTGCAGGGGCCCGAGGGGCGGGAGGCAGCCGGGAGCCCGCCCCCCTCGCTGTGCCCGCGCCCCCTGCTCGCCAGCGCTGACGTAATCCCCAAACATCTCCGGCGCGGCGGCAGCTGCTGGGCGCAGGGCCGCCTCCTCCGGGCCGCGCCGGCTCTTCCGCCCCGGCAAACAATCGGCTCCTTTCTCTGCCCAATTAGCTATCACTTCTGCAGGCCGCTCTGTCCGGGCGCCCCGGCGGTCCTCTCGGCGGCGGCGGCAGGCCCGGGACGCGGTGGGGGCTGGCGGGGGAAAGGGGGAGCTGTGCCAACGAGAGGAGAGGCTGAGAGAGGGGTAATGAAAACAGACAGCCCAGCCCACCGAGGCCGCCCCAGACAAGCCCCCGTCAGCCTGCTCAGCCTGGGGGGCCACCCCAGATAAGCCCCCGTCAGCCCACTCAGCCTGGGGGGTCGGCAGGACGGCCCCCCGGACAGCCCCCGGCACTGGGGAAGCCCGCGCAATCCCCCAGCCGGCCTCCAGGCCCACAAGGCACCCCTCCCCCCGGCCCTGACCTTGACCGGGGCCTGCAGCCACCTGGGGGTGCTGCTCCTCCTCTCTGGGCTGAAGGGAGGTGAACCCATCCCAGAGCCTGCGCCCCCTTTCTGAACAACAGCCTCCACCCAGCCTCCCGGCACACACATGTGCTCGCAGACTGACACACATGCGTGCGCACACACACACGGTCACATACATCCCGTGGCCCTGACGTCTCACAGCCAAGGTTCCCAGGATGGGGAGCCAGGCGGCCATGGACCCCATCCTCCCCCTGGGGACCCCACTAGGGGCTGGCGGGAGGGCAGGGGGCCCCAGCCCCCGAGTGTTCCCATCGGAAAGGGCTTCAGGTTTCCGGGGCCGGACACAGGTCACCCGAGCCGGCCCCCGAGCCCCTGCCTTAGCCTCCGAGTGAGGGTCCCTGCCCAGCCTTTCTGGAATGTTCCGGGATACTCGCACAGGCCTTGGCAGGTGCACTCCTCACGGTGGAGCCTGACGCCGCGGGTGCTCCCATCCCTCCCGGGCCCCTCAGCAGCAGGGGAGACGGTGGGCACCTGCCTTGGTGCCGTCTGGGGCGGGGGAGCCCTTGGGCACAGGTGAGGATTTAGGCCACACAGGCAGTCACCACAGCGCTCGCGGGCTTGGCTTCCAGAGAGACCCGGAGCCGCTGGGCGGGGGCAGCGGTGCTGGGGGCCGGTGTTTCACTCACCTGCGCGGCCACCTCTCCAGGTGCGTGTCCTGGGAGAGCCGGCACCGCCACCGGCTGCACTGCGCCCGTCCTCGGCTTCCCACCCCGGGTAGGTGCGGACGAGGTGGCCTCGGCCAGCACACCCCGTGTTTGCCAAGCACACACTCGGGCGTGCAGAGTCAACACGGCCGGGTCACATGGGCCTCCTGGGGGTCACCTTTCCCTCAGTCGTCCCCGAGCCACTGAGGCCTGTGGCAGGTGCAGAGCCACGGGTGGCCTGGGGACAGGGCCCACCCAGAGAACAGGAGAGTGGACGCACGGACGCCAGGCTCACCCTTCGGCTGGCTGTGCCCACTGCCACTCTGTGCTGCTCTGTCCCTGGGAGGGGGCTCCCGTGTCCCCCACAATTTGCAGTATGGTGGTTTGGGGCCACACCCACACTCCCGCCCCAATCCCTTGGACCCCTCCTCCAGGACCTGTGCAGCCCCCAGCCCTGAGCTTCGGGGTCACAGGAGCCGCCCCTGCCTTAGCCAAAGCCTGACCACGTGGGAGGTGACGTCCAGGTCCCCAGGAACCCCCCGAGATGGCACAGAGGCAGGGTGTGTCTGGAGTCCCCCCTCCACCCTGCCTTCTCGTCCCTCCCAGCCATGCCAACCCCTAGACCGCTGGCCCACGATGCAGCCCAGGACGCAGATGACCGGTCTCCCTGTTGGCACCAACCCAGGCCTGGCCAACGGAACCCTGGGTCTGCGACAGCCCTGGAGGAGGGATGAGGGGCCCCGGGCTCACTCAGGATGCCAAGGAGCCATGCCGTCCTCGCACACCCGGGCTCCAGCCCCACTCCCGGTGCCCAGGGAGCTGCTCGGGAGAGCTGTCCAGGGGTGCAGGCCAGCAGGAGGGCTGTGGCGGGAGCCAAGAGCGACAGCCCCTCCCCCACTCCACTGTGCAGCAGCTCCGCCTGTGGGGACAACGCCGGGGGCTCATTCAAGGTCTGCACCAGGTCCCCGCTTGCTCGTGTGTGCAAGGGGTGGCACCCCCTCCCCAGCTTCTGCAAGCGAGGCCTGGGAGGGGGTGCTTGGCGGGGGTGAGCTCTGCTCAGCAGACTCCGAGTCGGACGGACGCACCTGCTGCCCGGCGAAGCCACGCCCCTCACCAGGGCATGGGGCAGGTACCCTGCTTCCCCGTGGCCGGCTGGTTTTGTTTCCACTTCCTCTTTGCACCAGCATTCTCTGAACTCTTCCAGGTATTTCTAGAATGCACGCTCTCACCGAATGCTCAGAGTTCCGGGTGCCGAGAAGGCGTCGAGTTAGAGAGGCCAGGTTAAAGGAGGCCGCCTGCAGGACCATTGTCACACACGGGCAACGGTTCGAGTCCCGGCTGCTCCACTTCCAGTCCAGCTCCCTGCTACTGCGCCTGGCAAGGCACCAGAGAACGGCCCAAGTGCCTGGGCCCCTGCACCCACGCGGGAGACCCAGAAGAAGCTCCTGGCTCCTGGCTTCAGCCTGGTCCAGCCTAGGCTGCTGTGGCCATCTGGGGAATGAACCAGTGGACGGAAGACCTCTCTCTCTCTCTCTCTCTCTCTCTCTCTCTCTCTCTCTCTGTAACTTGCCTTTCACATTAACGAATAAGGAATAAAGGAAGCCTGGGTGGGCGTGAGAGCCGTCTGCATACCAAGGGGACAAGGGACAGCCCCAGAAATACGTCCGGCCTCACTGCAAGCCCAGTGGGATGGTTTTGCTGGTGGTCGTGTGGCAGGAAAGCAACCGGCTTGCTCCCACACACACAAACGCCGAGACGGTAAGGTGTGAGAGTCACCCCACTTCTGCGGAGCCAGCACGGTGGGGGAGGCTTCGGGGGTGGCCGGGCCCCGGGGGTCTGCCCCCGAGGGAGGCCTGGGGCCGGCCGACTTCTTCCCCATGAGAACGCCTCGCAGACGGGCGAAAATGAATTTCCTTTCTTCCCAGCGACACAAAAGCAGATTAGCATCGTCGGCAGTGGGCGCAGCGCAGGGGCTCCTGCATTGAAGGAGACAACCGCGCGCTCGCCGGCTAACGAGGCTCGGCCCCCGCCAGGCCAATCCCCGGCCACAGGCTTAGAGGCGCGGAGGAGGCACTTGAGAGGGGCCGCTGGCCCCCCCCCCAGCAGCTGAGGGCCCTGCGACTCCGCGAGGCGTGATCAAACGACAAGTCAAGGACGCTGAGTGCGGCAGAAAGACATTCCAAATAAATTAGCCGCGTCCGCGAGGCCAATCCGACACCGGATTAAGGCGCACAAAGGGAACGCGGGTATGCAGCCTACCTTGTCAGAATTCCTAATAACCTGCCCAGCTCCTCGCACCTCGGCCGCCCGCCGGGGGCCCACCAGGGACCTTTCCACGGAGGCCGCGCACCAGCTGTCGCCGCCCATGTCCGCGTGAGCCGGCGCGCGCAGGACAGCGCGGGACGCGGAGCGCTCCCCGCACGCACGCCGACCACCAGCCTCAACCAGGGGCGTCGCTGGGGAGCTGGGGGGCGCCTGGGGGCTCCTTCCGGGCAGCGATCTGGAGAAAGGTGACGCCCCGCTCCCGGCAGAGCTGAGCTGCCCCCCACAGACTAATACAACCGACAGCCCAAAGAGCAGTGCCTCTTGTTCAGTGCACTGTATTTTTACCAGTGAACCTGGGGAGAGTTAACAGGCGGAGGTCTCCCCGTCCCCCGAGAGGCACCTTTGACAGCCCCCAGCCACCCCTCAGCGCCCCGCCTCCCCCTCCCCTTGGGCCTCCATGATGAATCCTCCGTGCCCAGTGGCCCCAGAGAGGGGACGGGACCCTTCCTTTGTCCCCAGCGAGAGGGCCACCGTGGCAGGGGAGGGGCTGGACTCCACGCCGTCCTCCAGCCAGGGGCCGAGATAAAGATGGACTCAGAGGATGTTTGTGGAGGGGGTGACCTAGTGGCACTGAAACGGAAAAACAGACTCACAGGATGGAGAAACGCTCCCTTCAGCCCCTCCCGATTTCCCGCAGAAAGGGAAGCCAGCGCTGGCTGGGCTTGGACGGGAGGCCTGGGCGAGGCCCTGCCCTGAGCACACGGCCGGAGACCTCCTGGCCCACCAGGGCCACGTGTCCCCGCTCGGCCACCCTGAGGGACACGTGTCCAGAGGCTTCCGGGAGTCCCCGCAGCCACGGTGGGGGTGGGGGACAGGAGGCTGCTCCCACCCTCCCCCTCCTGCCTGGCTGCCTCCTCGGCTGGACTCGGCCCCCGACTCCAGAGACTCCGAGGGTCTCTGGATTGACTGCCCCTGCCCCACCCCAGGGGGCACCCGAGCCCAGGACTGAAGCTCCAACATGGCTGCAGGCGGCCGGGCACACGGGACCTTTCCCACCTGTAGCCCGTGGCCACCCACACGTGTGTGCCCACACAGGGACACGCATGCCCTCTGGCGCCCCGCGTCTCACCCACAGCGCGGGGAGCCCTGAGGGCAGGCAGGGCTGGGACTTCCGTTCCCGTCTCCAAGATGGGCACAGGGGCGCTAGGAGAGCTGGACAGGATTTACTGTCCACGGGACAGCTCACACCCAGGCTCCCTGCACTTCCAGGGCCCCAGGTGAGGACACAGGGCGGGGCCAGCTGCAGCCCTGCAGGGTCTCCTGAGTTAGCCAAGGAAGGGAGGGGGGAGTGACGCAGAGCGCCCCTGGGGGGGGCGGGTAGGACGTCACAACAGCTCCTCCTGCAGCGGGGGCCAGGAGCGAGGGGACACGGAGCAGCATGGAGGACCGGGCCATCACGGCCTGGCTTGGCCTGGCCTGACAGGCAGAGCCCTGTGCACCGGGGCCTGGAGGGCGTGGGGTCCCCAGGGGTCCTCGCCATGAGACAGGGGCGTTACCCCCACACCCTTCCTCTGAGACATCTCTGTCCCCACCTGGACAGTCCTGAAATCAAGCCACATGTCCCAAGGACATCAGGACTCCCCCCAGACCCCGGGGGAGGAGGGGACAGAAGAGAGCTGGGCTCGCCGGCTTCTGAGAGCTCTCGTGGCCGGCCCCTTGCGCCGTCAGGAAACGCCCCTCAGGGGGCAGAAGTCAGGCCCTGCCCGGAATCGGCCTGAAGCCTCCGCAGCTCTGTGGGAGAGGGGACAGAGTTCGCCGCCGCCACCAGAGCCCGAGCCACGCAGCCCATCAGCGTTCTAACAGAGGCACCGCCCCCACCGCGGGGCCTGGGGCGGGGACCAGGGCTCCCGAGTGGGCTGCCGGAGTTCCCTCCGCGGTGGCCCAGCGAGGAAGTCACCTGCGAACACGGCGCCCTCGTGCAGCCGCGCATGGCTGCAGGGCCGCCTACCACGACCCAAGGTGACTACAGCGTCCAACAGGGAGATTGGACGTGGCTGGAAAGAGGGCGGACACACAGGAAGCCAGCGCCGAGCTGTGTGAGCCCAGGGAGACAAAGAGGACGAGAAGGAGCTTCAAGGGCGGGAGGGGGTGCACAGGTGCAAGGCAGGGCTGAGGCAGGGCGGGGAGGCGCAGGGGAGGGGCAGAGGCTGTCCCTGCGAGCGAGAGCGCCCGTGGGTGTCTCAGAACTGTTGGAAGGCGTTCACGCCCACGGCCAGGCATCCAGAGACCCCAGCTCAAGATGAGTGACCAGCAACAGGTGCCAGGGGGCCTCAGGTGGACAGTGGACAAGCGGGCAACCTTCAGTGTACCCAGGTTTGTTGTCATCAGCTACGATACGATGATGGACGCTCGGGGCCAGCACTGTGGCTTAGCGGGTAAAGCTACCACCTGCAGGGCCAGCATCCCATATGGGCGCCGGATCGAGTCCCAGCTGCTCCACTTCTGATCCAGCTCTCTGCTGTGGCCTGGGAAAGCAGTGGAGGATGGCCCAAGTGCCTGGGCCCCTGCACCCGTGTGGGAGACCCGGATGGAGCTCCTGGCTCTTGGCTTCAGCCTGGCCCAGTCCCATGCATTGTGACCATTTGGGGAGTGAACCAGCAGATGGAAGATTAATCTCTCTCTCTCTCTCTCTCTCTCTCTCTCTCTCCTTTCAAATAAATAAAAAATAAATCTTAATAAAGATCATGGAAAATGCACGTTATTTAAAACAAGAGAAAACCATGCATGATTCAAAGTCTTGGCACCACACGTGCACATTCTGTGCCCCCGGGAAAAAGCCACCGCGGCCGCTTCACCTCCGCCCGTGCCCCCCCCCCCCCCGTCTCCCTGCGGCTCCGAAGTGCGACGTGCGCACTCACACTCACACTCACACTCACACCCTCCAGACCTTCAGGATCCCCTCCTGTCACCATCTTGGCTCTCCCCCCCAAGCCTGAGCTCAGTGCCATCCCCCCCTCCCCAGATGAGAAAACCGCGACTCTAGGAGACTGTGTCACCCCCTCTCCCCCACCCACAGCCCGCACCACCGCCAGGATCGGCCTCGGAAGCGCCTTAGCCCCAACCAGGACAGCCGGGCCCACCGATGACCCCCAACCCCGAGCCCCTGGGCCAGCCCCACCCACAGGAGCCCCGGCCTTGCTCCAGGGACCCCTGCACAGGGCAGGGGATTGGTGCCCCACCCCCGCTTTCCTGAACTGCCCCTCCTCAGAAGCCAGGGCCAAGGTCGCGTCACCCCACCCCCAGGAAGCCCTCCTGGCTGTCTGGCCTCAGACTTCACCCACCCCTCTACCCCACCCAGTAAACGGGATGCCCGCTGTGGTGTGGGGGCCGCTCCTGCGACCTCCGAGGTGCCCACCTCCCCAGGAGCCCCCAGGAGCCCCTTGCTGCCCCTGCTCCTGGGTCATCGGCTCGGACGTGGGGACGGTGCCAATTATAAAGCGACCCCAGCTCCGAGGGACACGCGGGGAGCGGGAGGGGACCCACAGCACCTCCCCTCCCGGCCCTCGCCAGGCGGGGTCTCGGCGGGACCCCCTCGGTGGGGCTGGGCCTGCCCCATGGTCCTGCCCTCTTCCCCTGCACCTGGGCCTGAGACCCACGATCCTCTGCACACTCGGGGCTGCTCCAGGCTGCGACCGCTGAGTAACGGTGGCCGTCTCCGGTATGGCCGCCGTGTGACAGGGTCTCACAGGGGTCCTGGCCAGCAAGCCCCGCCCCCGTCCCCGCTCCAGAGCGCCTGTGGGTGGCTTCCGCCTCAGTGGAGGCCGTGGCGGCCTCGATGATTTGTTCCAGCGGAGCCGACGCCTCCCGCCATCTCCCGGTCTGGATCCCGAGCCCCGGGGGCCCAGAGAGCACAACACTCGCATCTCAGGTTGTCTACACTCGCAGCCCGGACTCTGGCTCTGATCCCCAGGAAGGGGGGCTCCGAGTACAACTCACCGATGCCACGAGCACGTATTGAGCACCGACTGTGTACCACACAGCACGCAGAGGGAAGCTCTCGGTCCTCGGATCCCTCGGGGGCAGACAGGGCCTGCCCGTGACCTGGAGGGGTCTCCCCTACCTGGAGGGGCCTCCTCCCACCTGGAGGGGTCTCCCCCACCTGGAGGGGGTCTCCCCCCACCTGGAGGGGTCTCCCCCACCTGGAGGGGTCTCTCCCCACCTGGAGGGGCCTCCCCCCACCTGGAGGGGTCTCTCCCCATCTGGAGGGGTCTCCCTCCACCTGGTGGGGTCTTGGGGGGCTGCGGAAGGAGTGCAGCTGCACGCCGGCTCACGCCAGGGCTTCTCAGACTCCTCCCAAGCACGCAAGAGCAGCCCCGTGCCCGGGGCTCCTGGCACGTGGTCCCCGGGGTGTAGACAGAGCCCTGCCAGAGAGGGCCAGCCCGGGAACACGGGACGCGCGTGTCCTGGCTCTGGTCCCAGCTCTGCCGGGCAGCGGCCGCTCACTCAGCTCCGCCCCTTGCGGGACCCAGCGGCCCCTCCGTCCAGGAGCCCACTGGAGGGGCGGAGAGTTGGTAGAATCTGGTCACAGGTCGCGTTTGGGCCCCGTGGAGGAAGACGGAGATGCCCCAGGGCCTGGGGGGCAGCAGCGGCCCGGGGCTGGAACGGGAGGAAGCGACGTCACATGTGACCAACGGTGTCATCCCAGCAGTGGGCAGGGTCGGCCTTGGGCCCCTGGACAAGGTCACCCTCCAGTCCTGAGGGCCAACAGGTGGGGCCCTGCATGTGATGGTCCCGGGGGAGAGGCCTGGCCGGCTGCTGGGGGTCCGGGGCAGGGCAGCTGCGAGGGGGCTCTGCGATGGGTCTGCCCACACCTGGACTGCAGGAGTATGGCCGGCGTCCATCTTTCAGGTAAGCCAATCGAGGTCTGGAGAGTCGAGACTACGGCCCAAGCCCGGCTCCAGCGTCCACCCAGCAAACCACTGAGCCTGGCCCAGGGGCGGCCTGGGGGTCACCAAGGAACAGACAGGACCCCAAAACGCGGGCGGGAGCAAGAGGCAGGCGGACAGCAGGAGATGCCCCGACCCCATCTCGAAGCGCAACGCTCCCCCACCTCCTCCTGCCCGAGGTGGCCTCTGGCCGCCCACACTCCTACAGGGGCCAGCACCTGTCCAGGCTCCCCCGGAGCCCCCAGCGGTGATGGAGGCCAGAGTTCTCCTCCAGGGCCGGTGTCAGAGGGCAGAGGGACCCCGGCCGGCGTCACGGGCCCAGCCCCACAGAGAGGAACACTGCGCTTCTAAGTTGGGGGGTGGATGCTCCATACCGCCGGGCGGCGCGGGGGGGGGGGGGGGGGCGGGGCACACAGCCCCGGTCTCCCCACCCTCGGCAGCTGTAGGACGCATGCGCCCTCCTGGGCTCTGACCAGCTCCTGTGCTGGGCTCTAGCCCCAGGCCCCGCACGTGCTCCACGCGCCCCCTAGAGGCAGGAATGTGCGCAGGGCCCGAGCGGCTGCTGCGCAGGTCCATGTACCTGGGCTGGGAGGGCCCAGCCCTCCTGCGCCTCTGCGTCCTGGTCTTCGAGGTGAGTGAGGATCCCGTCTACACCCGTGGTGCACGCAGAGCACGCGCACGTGGGCCGGCCCACCCCAGGTCTGCATGTGACACTCCCCCCACGGCACTGGAAGCCTGGGGGCTCTGGGGTTGGCTGGACGCCCCCAGGCAGGCTGGGAGGCCCCTGCTGCAACATGGTCGCCGTCGAGCTGTCCTGAGCGAGAGCCCTGGGCAGCCGGGACGTGCAGGGGGCTCCATCCTGCTCCTGCTGGGACCACCCTCGGCCCCCATCCCTTCGGCCAGCCAGTCGGGGGTCCTGAGGGAATGACTTGGGGTGGGAGAGGCAGGGGGCCCACGGGTCCACGTGGAACTGACCACATGTGGCAGGGTCCCTGCATGTCATGGAATCCCTGTGCTGGGAGTGCACTCTGACCCACGCCAGTGGAAGAAGCCGGACAGGACGGGAACTCAGGGCCTGGGCGGGGCCTGGGCGGGGCCTGGGAGGGGCCTGCCCTCCCCAGGGGTCCCGGGACCCAGCCCCTTCTGCGGCTGCCGGAGCTCCTTGGCTTGTGGCCACACCCACCATTCTCTGCTCCGTCGTCACACGGCCTGGCCTCCCCATACGGCTCTGTCTCCGTGCTCCTTGGCCTCCTAGGACACCAGCCCTGGGGTCGCGACCTCATCTTCCTGCAGAGACCCCTGCCCAAACGCCACAGCCGGGGCCCTGCACGGATGTGCACCTGCGGGACGTTGTGCGTCCCACACCTGTGCGTCTTCTCCCGCCTCAACATCCGTTTGTGGCTTTTAATTCCAATACGGCTGCAGGGGGCCTCAGCCCTGGCATTTGGGGGGACAGGGATGCCTGGCCTGTGCCCCTGCCCCTGCCCCCCCCCCCATGATTTGCTCCCCTCCTCTCCGCCCAGGCAGACGGCGTCCTCCTCGTCCTCCTCGTCCTTCTCGGTCACCGGCCCGCCCAGGCGCCGCCCCTGCAGCCGCCCTGTGCAAACAGCCGGGCGCCGGCTCCAGCCCCCGGCGCAGACGCCGAGGCCCGGTGTTCTTGACCCCGCTGGGATTTTTCAAAGAGCAATGCAGTCACCAGGCACCTTGGCACCTGGGCCCGGTCCCACCACGACTTGGCAGGGCGGGCGCGAGCTGCTGGCAGTGATGGATGCCCGGCCCCGGGCACACCCCCGCCCGCCACCCAGCCAGCCCCCAGCAGCTGCGAGGCCTGAGCGCCAAGACGCGGAGCCGGCTCCTCCCGGCGGCGGCTGCCGGGGCTTCCCTGGGCCCCTTGGCCACGGCAAAGTTGCTGAGAAAACTGAGAGCCAGAAGCCCAGCGCGGCCAGGGTGGGCACAGAGTCCCGGCCGCTGAGGCCGGAGCAGGAGGCTGAGGAGCTCGGGGCAGAGCGGGGCCCGGCCGTCACCCCGCTCTCCGGAGGCGGCAGTCTTGGCCCAGGTCCCGCTCTGCCGCCTGCAGCCCAGCACGGCCGCGCATCCTGCCTCGGTCTTCCGATCCGCAGAGTGGGGAGAAGGCCACACTGCTTCCCAGGGCCCTGGTGGGGTCGATGGGGTTCGTCAGAGTTTGGGGAGAGCAAGCGCCAGAGCCAGCTGAGGCCAGCGCCAAATCGTTCCCACACCAAGCCGCCAGTAAGTGCCATGTGTATACACTGCGTTGTGCCGCCATCTGTATACACTGCTGAGGCTCGGGAAGGACCTTAGCTCCCGGCTTGTGGACACCGGCCTGGCCCAGGAGCAGGAGCGGGGAGCTCAGGGCCACAGAGCCTCTGGGCAGCCAGGGAGGGGCGTCCACACCTCGGCTCAGCACGGCCGGCCCAGGGCTCCCCGAGGGTCTCCCCGACGCCCGTGAAGGGAAGGCAGAGCTCCCCGCAGGGGCGTGGACGTGAGCACGGCCAGGGGGCCCAGGCCCGCGGCCGACGCCCCAGCTCACAGCCCGTGTGCACGGCCACTGAGCACTCCGGACACCCGGGCCGAGGAAAACCTTCCAGGCACGCTCTGCACCTGTCGCCTCGCACGTCTCTACGGCCGCGAGTGTGGACTCGGAAGCGGCTCCCGCCACCCTCGGGCCCCTTCTCCGGGTCCCAGGTTCATGGACACCACCGTTTCCCGTGTCGCGTCTGCTGTGAGCGGGGCACACGTTAACCTCGGCCTCCTCCCTGAAACACAGCCCGGGGCTTCTTATGGCTCGAGCCGTTATGTTCGGCAGTCAAGGCTTAAGGGAGACAAGGACGTGGGCTGGTGCTGTGTAGACGCTACCCACGGTGTGCGCCCATTCACTTATCTGAAATGGGGGGGGAGAAGGAGGGGGAGAGAGGGAGAGAGAGGGAGAAAGAGGGAGAGAGAGGGAGAGAGAGGGAGAGAGAGGGGGAGAGGGAGGGGGAGGGGGAGAGGGAGGGGGAGAGAGGGAGAGAGAAGGAAAGGGGGAGAGGGAGGGGGAGAGAGGGAGAGAGAGGGAGGGGGGAGAAGGAGGGAGGGAGAGAGAGAGAGAGAGAGGGAGGGAGGGAGGGGGAGGGAGGGTGGGAGGGAGAGGGAGGGGGAGGGAGGGAGAGAGAGGGAGAGAGAGAGAGGGAGAGGGAGAGGGAGGGAAGGAGAGAGAGGGGAGGGAGAGAGGGAAAGAGAGAGGGGGAGACAGAGAGAGAGGGAGAGGGAGAGAGAGGGAGGGGAGAGAGAGGTCTCCATCTGCTGCTTCATGCCCCGCAACACCAGGGCTGGGCCAGGCTGCAGACGGGCGCTGGAACTCCGTGCGGGTCTCCCCCGTGGGTGGCAGGGCCCGGTACCTGACTGCCTCCCAGGGTGCGCGTTACCAGGACCTGCAGCCAGAGTGGACCCGGGACTCGGACGGCAGCTGCCCCCAAGTGGGAGACGGGCGCCCCAACTGCCATCTTGCACACCACCCCAGACACACGTGGATCCTGGTATCTGTGGGAGGCCCGGCGGGAAGCTCCTCCCACGGACACAGAGATGGCCGCATGCTTCCTCGGGCGGGGCTGCCCAGGGAGGGAGGGGCCCCTCGGGGGCCGGCCGGGTGCTGCAGGCGCAGTACCGTCCCGGAGCCTTTGCAGGGGTCCTCCTTCTGGGCGACACCCAGGGAAGTGACGGCCAGAGCCGCGCTGAGCACCGAGCCTGGAGCCAGGGTCTGTCTGTTGCCCGGCACCCTGACCAACACAGGCCCAGAGAGGTCAAGGAGCCCACCCCGGTCACACAGCGAGACAGTAAGTATCCAGGCCTTGCCTACGGTGAAGGCGCTGGGGCTGGGGCGGGCGGAGGGGCCCACCTCCCCCGACTCCGGTCCCCAGCTGCGTTCTCCCCGGGCCTGGAAATGCAGAGAGGCCTGGTCAGGCTGCCCTCGGGGCAGGGGAGCAGCGGGAGCTGGGGCGTGGCAGAGGGGCGCTGGGCGGCGGGCGGGGTGGGGGGCGAGGACCCCCGCGGTGCTCCCTCCACAAGGCCTTCTCGGGAGCGCAGTGCTCGGCACCCCCTGCCCTGGCGTCCTGGAGCTGGTGCCCAGCAGGGAAGGAAGAGGCTGACCAGCCTGCGAGGGGCAGTGGACCCACGCGGAGGGCGGGGACGCAGAAGCGGGGGGCAGACCCCCTGGGGGAGCTGGGCTAGGAGGGGGGCGAGAACCCTGCAGGGGGACGGGGCTTCCAGGGCTGCAGGCCCGGCTGTGCACACGCCGGGTGCCGCCCGCCCTGCCCCTTACCCTGCGCCCGCCCCGTGTGCCCGACAAGGTCCCTGGGTCACCAGGAGGCTCGGACCCGGAGCGACGGGTGCTTCTCAAGGGCCCACGTGCCTCCTGCTCTGGGCACAGGGCGCCGCCCGTCACCCGGCCGCCCACGCGGGAGCTGGCGCAGGGCGAGGCTTGGAATGCCCACAGGACGCATAGCAGAGCCGTGACTCAGCCGTGGCCGCAGGAGGCCCGCAGCAGGCCTGCCGCGGGAGCTGGCCCGGGGTCAAACCCTCCAGGCGGAACCAGGAAAACAGCGCCGGGCCCTCCCCAGCGCCGCCGCCTCCTGGCCAGGCCGGCTGCGGTGCCCAGGCGGGGACACAGGCACGGCCCCAGGTCACGCGGGGACTCACAGCCGGGCCCTGGACCCCGCACGATGCTCGCTCAGCCCCAATGGAAACTGAAGGTTGTGGGTTTCAGGAGCATCCCCAGGGCACGGCTGCAATGCCTGGGCCAGGAGCGTCCAGGCCTCAGTTTTCCCATCTGGAAAAGGGGTCAGGAGTTCTCACCTCCCCAGGCTCACACACACGGAAGCTCTCGCTCCGTGCCAGGGAAACGGTGCCACCCTCTCCATGCTGTGGCGCAGGCTCGGCCCTCCCCAGGGGCAGGTGTGATGGAGATCTCTCCCTCTCTCTCTCTCTCCCCTCTCTCCCTCTCTCTCCCTCTCTCTCTCCCTCTCTCTCCCTCTCTCTCTCCCCCTCTCTCCCTCTGTCTCTTGCCCTTCCTTCCCCACCCCCCATCTGCAAATAAAAAAAATTTAATTTGAAAAGTGACTGCCATCCATTGTAATTCTGGTGACAATCACAGTGACACCCTCCAAGGGTTGTAACGCTCCCACGTGACCCACACGCACGTGCAGGAGCACATGCACACATGTGAGCACGCGTGCACACCTCAGCGCCCACGCTCACACCGGCCCTGAACCCGGGCGTCCCCTGCTAACTCCGGAGGACGCCGGGCTGCTGAGGGGGCGGGGTGCCACCCACCGCCGCCGGCGAGGCCCAGTGTCCGCGGAGATGGCCCCAAAGCGGGGTCTGTGGCAGCAACAGGAGCGAAGGGCCACGGCACGCCGCAGCCCAATGCCAGGGCAGGCTGCGCCCGTGGCTTCTCCGCAGGGGCCTGGAATGCGCTCCGAGCTGCGTGTGCTGCTGTCCCAGCCCCGCACGCCCAGCTGCCGCGGGATCCACACACGGGCCTTTCGAGGGGTGATGGTGGAGTGAGCTCACCGGGCCTCACCCCAGTGGCCTGGCCTGGAAGAGCGGGGGGGGGGGGCACCTGGAGGAGACGCAGAGGCCTCCGAGCAGCTGGCCCTGCACACCTGGGTCTGGTGGACAGAATGGATGGACGGGTGGTGGACGGGTGGACGGGTGGATGAGCGGATATGCGGGTGTATGGGTGGGGGGTTAGGTTGGTGGATGGATGTGCGGGTGCATGGGTGGATGGGGGTCAGGTGGGTGCATGGGTGGGTGAGAGGGTGCATGGGTGTACAGGTGTGCAGGTGGGTGGGTGGATGGATGTGTGGGTGCATGGGTGGTGGGGGGTTAGGTGGGTGGATGGTGTGTGGGTGCATGGGTGGGGGGTCAGGTGGGTGCATGGGTGTGCAGGTGGGTGGGTGGGTGGATGTGTGGGTGCATGGGTGGATGGGGGTCAGGTGGGTACATGGGTGGGTGAGCGGGTGCATGGGTGTGCAGGTGGGTGGGTGGATGGATGTGTGGGTGCATGGGGGGGTCAGGTGTGTGCATGGGTGGGTGAGCGGGTGTGCAGATATGCAGATGAGTGGGTGGGTGGATGTGTGGGTGCATGGGTAGATGGGGGTCAGGTGAGTGCATGGGTGTGCAGGTGTGCAGGTGGTGGGTGGGCTCAGTGGCCCTAGACCAGGTGCCTAAACCTGCATCCAGACCGGGGGGTCTTTGCCAGCTCCCTGAGGCCCTGCTCTGTGGGTTTGAGTCCCAGTCCTGCTCGCCGCACGACCTTATACAAGTGGCCCGTCGCTCTCTGATATACCAGCAGGGTGGCGGCGGCGGCGGCGGCTGTGGCAGGGCCAGGGCGGGGACGCCAGTCTGGGCAGCACAGGGCTGGCAGCCATACTTCCCCCAGGCCCCAGGCCCCAACGCCAGGCTCCCTGAATCTCCCTTGTGCCCTGGTGCCCGAGGTGCCCCCCGAGCGCCCTCCCCGAGGCTCAGGGCCAGTTCTTCTGGCCCGGCTGCAGGACGTGGGAGCTGCTGGCCGGCTCCCTGGGGACGGCTGGGCCCTCTGGGCTTCCCCGGGAGAAGCAGAAATGGGCACTCCTTTGAGAAACCCCAGGAGTGGGCGGGACGGTGGCCAGGCCCTGACCCGGAAGCTGTGAGGGACTGGAAGACCGAGGAGCATCCTGGAGGACCCTGCCTGGACAAACGGGGGAAGGGGACACGCACGGGGCCAGCACCTGCAGCGCCAGCATCCCATATGGGTGCCGGTTCAAGTCCCTGCTGCCCCACTTCCGATCCAGCTCCCTGCTGTGGCCTGGGAAGGCAGTGGAGGATGGCCCAGGTCCTTGGACCCTGTACCCCATGGGAGACCCAGAGGAAGCTCCTGGCTCCTGGCTGCAGATCGGCACAGCTCTATTTGGGGAGTGAACCAGTGGATGGAAGACCTCCCTCTCTCTGCCTCTCTGTAACTCTGCCTTTCAAATAAATAAATAAACCTTTAAGAGAGAGACGCACAAGGGGGCAGCCACAAGAAGGCAGAGGCAGAGATGCGGGCTGTGCGGCCACAGCCGTGGAACCTGGAGCCACAGAAGCCGGAAGGGGCAGGAGGCGCCCCCCCCAGCCTTGGAGAGGGTGCGGCCCCGCCCACACCTGGGTCAGGGCTTTCTCTGCTCCCGGAGCTGTGAGAGAGTGCATCCCTGCTGCTAAGACCACCAGGTGAGGGACCCTGTGTTACAGCAGCCCCGGGGACATCGCTCAGACCTCACACCCACCTGGATGACGTCACACCCACCTGGATGACGTCACAGACCGCACACCCGCCTGGATGACGTCACACCCACCTGGATGACATCACAGACTTACACCCGCCTGGATGACGTCACAGACTCACAACCCACCTGGATGACGTCACAGACTCACAACCCACCTGGATGACGTTACAGACCTCACACCCGCCTGGATGACGCCACAGACTCACAACCCACCTGGATGACGTTACAGACTCACAACCCACCTGGATGATGTCACAGATCTTACGCCCCACCTGGATGACGTCACAGACTCACAACCCACCTGGATGATGTCACAGAGCTCATACCCACCTGGATGATGTCACAGATCTTACGCCCCACCTGGATGACGTCACAGACTCACAATCCACCTGGATGACGTCACAGACTCACAATCCACCTGGATGACATCACAGACCTCACACCCGCCTGGATGACGTCACACCCACCTGGATGACATCACAGACCTCACACCTGCCTGGATGACGTCACACCCACCTGGATGACGTCACACCCACCTGGATGACATCACACCCACCTGGATGACGTCACAGACCGCACACCCGCCTGGATGACGTCACAGACCTCACACCCGCCTGGATGACGTCACACCCACCTGGATGACATCACAGACCTCACACCCGCCTGGATGACGTCACGGAGCTCGTGCCCGCCTGGATGACATCACGGAGCTCATACCCCACCTGGATGACGTCACAGACTCACAACCCACCTGGATGATGTCACAGACTCACAATCCACCTGGATGACGTCACAGACCTTACGCCCCACCTGGATGACGTCACAGAGCTCATACCCCACCTGGATGACGTCACAGACTCACAATCCACCTGGATGATGTCACACCCACCTGGATGACATCACAGACCTCACACCCGCCTGGATGACGTCACACCCACCTGGATGACATCACACACCTCACACCCACCTGGATGATGTCACGGAGCTCGTGCCCGCCTGGATGACATCACGGAGCTCATACCCCACCTGGATGACGTCACAGACTCACAACCCACCTGGATGATGTCACAGACCCCACACCCACCTGGATGATGTCACAGACCTTACGCCCCACCTGGATGACATCACAGACCTCACACCCACCTGGATGACGTTACAGACTCACAATCCACCTGGATGACGTCACAGATTCACAACCCACCTGGATGATGTCACAGACCTCACACCCACCTGGATGATGTCACAGACCTCACACCCACCTGGATGACGTCACAGACTCACACCCACCTGGATGATGTCACAGAGCTCATACCCCACCTGGATGACGTCACAAACTCACAAACCACCTGGATGACGTCACAGACTCACAACCCACCTGGATGACGTCACAGACTCACAATCCACCTGGATGACGTCACAGACTCACAACCCACCTGGATGATGTCACAGACCTCACACCCACCTGGATGATGTCACAGACCTCACACCCACCTGGATGATGTCACAGACTCACACCCACCTGGATGATGTCACAGAGCTCATACCCCACCTGGATGACGTCACAAACTCACAAACCACCTGGATGACGTCACAGACTCACAAACCACCTGGATGACGTCACAGACTCACAACCCACCTGGATGATGTCACAGAATCACAACCCACCTGGATGATGTCACAGACCTCACACCCACCTGGATGACGTCACAGACTCACAACCCACCTGGATGACGTCACAGAGCTCACACCCGCCTGGATGACGTCACAGGCTTCACGCACTGCCCTGTGATGTCACAAAAATCCAGAGCGTTCATGGGAAATGGAATGAAAAGATAAGTTTATTGGCGGGCGTGAAGAACTCGAAGTGCACAGCCTCCACGGACCGCTGCAGGGCCCTCGGCTCCGCCAGCTCGTTCATCACACTCAGGAGGGACCCGCACCCAGCGGCAGCGCCGGGCCCTGTGCACGGGCACGGGGGAGGGCGCCCTGGGGAGGCCCGGCCTGGCGCCCCAGGCTGCGGTGCAGGGGAGAGGCTGTGCGGGGACCAGGGCCACGCGGGGCAGGGTGGGGGCTGTCCAGAGTTGCACACGCTCCCCCCTCCTGCACCGAGGGGCTCAGGGGCTCCATGCAGGTTCATGGGCATGGAGGCCCGGGCGAGGAGCAGGGCCCAAAGGTGCCCCTCAGGCCGCACCAGCCTGCTCTCCTGGTGAAAGGCCGCCCTCCCTCCCCTGGCACCGCCGTCCGCTGCAAACGCCCGGCTGGAGTGGGTGCCAGCAGCTCTCGGGCCGTCACGTGCCCGGGCCGTGGGCAGCCGGAGGGCCAAGGGCTGCCCTCCCCACCCGACACACCCTTGGTTCCGAGGAATGCATGCGTGTGCTTCCGAGTCCTTGAAGGGGAAAAAGCTCAGATCGGCAGAATTCTTCCCGGGACCCCAGCTGCTGGCCCCCGGCCAGGGCCCTGGGAAGGCCGGCTTCTGCAGGGACCCCCGCCCCAAGCCTCCGCCTCCGCCCGGCGCCCTCCAGGCCTGCCCTCGCCGGGGGAGGATTCCACCCCCCACCCCCGGGAAGCCCGCTCCATCTCCTAACCGTGGCCCAGCCAGCCTCTGTTGTCTGATCAGAGGATGGGGACAGGCTCCCGCAGAGGGTACACGGGGCGGGGTGGGGGGAGCAGCCGGGGTCTCCTCAGAGCGCTCCCGTTCCAGGGGGTCAGTCATGCTGATGCCACGGTCATGTGTGGGCGGGTGCTGATTAAATAAGCTGGTGCAAACACGAGGGCCAGACACGCCCGCTCCACCAGCCGGAGCCGGCCCCACCGTCGCCCAGTGACAGCTGGAGGGGACCTCGGGGGCGGCGCAGACGGGGTACTGAGAATCAGCCCTGCTCCGGGGGCCCCGGCACGGAGCGGCCCTGCAGGCTAAGCCTCCGCTGCTGGCGCGTTCTGTCCTCACCAAATTCCAGTGCCACAGGGCCGTCTCGGCACCGGGACCCCTGGCTGGAGACCACATTTCGGGTTAGGGAGGCTTTGCAGGGGGCTGTGGCCGCCCCAAGAGCTGGCGGCCGGTGTAAAGGCACAGAATGGCCCTGGCGCAGGGCTCCCCATGACCACCCTGACTGGCCGAGGAAGGCCCCAAGAGCGTGGAGGCAAGGCAGCCCCAGGGGCCCAGCCTGGCCCAGGTGGCCTGGTGGGCTTGAAGCTGGGCATGGCCCGGCTCCTGCTGCGAGGTCCCACAGAAGCCTGGGCTCTTCACTAGAGACAGACGGGGACATCCAAGCCCCCTCCAGGACCCCTGGGTCCCTGTCTCCAGGGACATCCTAAAACAGAGCGGGGAGGGGGACCCCACTCCCCATGCCCCCCGCAGCAGCCACGGCCATTCCTGAGCCCAGAGGTGTGGGCCGGGGGAGGCAGGCGAGCCGCTGGAGGCCACCCAGAGGCCTGGGCTGGGCTGTCTGGCTCCCTCGCCCCTGCCCTCTGCCGAGCCGTGCTGAAGCGGAGGGGCCTGGGAGGGAACCGCGGACGCCGGAGAGGGCAGCATGGTGAGCACGGGGCGGGCACGTGGGGGCCAGGATCGGGCTGGGGAGGGCACCCAGCACAGGTTTCTTGAAGAGGAAGCTTTGGGCCGGGCACGCCGACTCCCCCGGCCCACAGGACGAGGGCACAGCAGAGGGAGCGCACAGTGTCCCAGCGCGAGGGCCGGAGACGTGCCAGCTGGGCACAGGTGCTCACACTGGGAGCTGCGACTTCGCCTGTGACGCCATCAGAGGGGGCATGGGAGCTCCCAGCCGGGGACCGGCAGTGAGAGTGGAGTTCAGGGAGGTGCCACTCGTGAACGGGAGGAGCGGCGGGGTGGGGGAGACCACGGCTCCATCCCTGATGAGGCTGAGCTGGGGGCAGGACATGGAGCGTGCATGGCGCAGGCGCCACCGTTGCCTTCAGATTCGGCACCAGCATGGTGGGACGCTGCAGAGGCCCCGAACGTAGCCGGGAGTGAGCGGCTTCCCCAGCTCCCCTGCCGCCCACCTGCCAGGCCTGCGTGTGCCAGGCGATTGGCACCGTCTCCAGCCCGCTGCAGAAGGAGGACCTGGAGACCATGGAGCCCAGCGACGGAGCAGGGGATGCCCAAGCCCCCGTTGCCCGGGGTCCTGCCAAGGGTGGGTGCCTGAGAGCGTGGGAAGACCACTGGGGTGGGGAGGGGCCACACAGGAGACTCAGCGCCTATGCCGAGCCTGGGGAGCTGGGGGGCGGGGGACGGCACGAGGGGAATTCGGCCCGCCCGCCATGGCCCAGTGGCTGGGCAGAATCGGCAGGCTGCACAGCTCTCTGCGGCCAGATTCGGAATGCAGCTGGCAGCCAGCAGTTAATGATCGACCGTGCCCCCCCTCCAGCAGCCGAGAGCTAACAGGGCTCTGAAATGTGTCAGCTCCCCGCCCCCGAGCACGGCCGCCCGGTGCCCGCCGTCCCAGGCACTCCTGCGGCCCTGGCCCCCTCGGACGCACACGCTCGCCCGCAGCGCACACCTGGGGAGGAGTCCTGAGGTTTCCCACACAGAGCGGGTGTCGCCCCTCGAAGGTAGAGGGCGGCCAGCCCCCCTCCCGGGCCTGCCCCCCCCAGGGCTTTCTGCCACAGCTGCCCCCCCCTTCCTGTGCTAATTCCACACCAGGCCCTGGCACACAGCTCAGGAATGTCCCACAGGTCTGGACACACTGTACTGGCAGGGGCCAGCCGCACGGGGCCGCCGCAGGAGCACGGGGCGTGTGAGCCGGCCCCCTGCCCGCCCTCGCCGGTGCTGGCCCCTGGGCTCTGAGGCCTGTCCGACTTTTCAGAACCTGGAGGGTTCCCCTGATGCTGAGCCACCGCCAGGGGGTATCCGGCCACTGCCCACCCCCACTCAGTGCCCGGGCCCCCAGCGCCCCCGTGCCCCCACGAGGTGCCCCTTCTCCGATCCTGCCCCACTCTGTTCCCCAGCGGGCTCGCTCAGCCAGCTCAGCCGGGCTGAGTCAGCTCAGAGACGGCCACCGGGCCCCAGCAGCGCCGCTGCTCCTCCCCATCCTCCCGGCCATCACTGCTCAGACGACGCGGGCGTGTCCACACAGCACCCGGCGTGAATCTCCCGGGAGCAGGGAGCCGGTCCATCCCGGGCCTAGCACCCGGAAGAATGCCCGCCATAGACTGCAGCGAGGGAGGGGCTTGGATGGACGGATGGATAGACCCACAGACGGATGGACGGATGGACAGACATGGATAGATGACAGGTGGATAGATCAACACAGAGGGATAGATGGATGGCTGGACGGATGGATGGATAATTGGATGGACAGACAGACGGATCATGGATGGATGGACAGGTGGGCAGGCGGGTGGATGGAGACTCTGAGAGGAGCCACTGCTCTACAGAGGAGCTGGGTCCAAGACACCACAGGGCCCGGCAGATCCGGAGTCCTGTGGGCGGGGCTGCCCTGCCCGTCTCCATCGGCACACCTCAGCCTGCCCTGGACGGCAGCAGAGCGAGAGCTCGGGCACCCTCGCCAGGCCGCCCCCTCCATGGCCAGCACACGACCAAGGGGCTGCCCTGGGGTCCCTGGGCCCTAGCACATCCCGGGGGCTCCTCGCCCCTGGCGGCCCAGCTCGCAGGCCACAGGCATTCGGCATCAGGGCAGCCGATCCCGCCTCGCTCTGCTCTGACCACCTGAGCTCCCCACCCCTGCCAGGCCCAGCAGGACCACGGGGCCAGTATCCGTCGCCAGTCCAGCCCGAAGTCCCACAGTGCCCCCCACTGATGGGTCAGGTGCCTCCCTGGGCCTCCCCCACACACACACAAAGCCGCAGACCCTGGCCGTGGGCTCTGAGGCCCGTCTCCCTTGCAGCCAAGGCCCAGCCCCTGCACCCAGGGGCCCGCAGTGTGTGCGTGCGTGAGTGAGAAGACGCGGGGTCCCTCCCCTAACAGCAGCAGCGAGGCTGGACGTCCCAGCAGAGCCGGCAGGTGCCGGCTGCGCTCCAGCCTGGGACACACCGTGAGGCAGACGCCGCCCCGGCCTCGAGAAGCGATTGCATGAAAGTAAGTGCTCCATGCACGCAGCATCGTGGGGGTGCTGAGGCTCTCCCCAGGGCAGGAGCGGGGGGTGGGCGGAGGTGGCCCAGGAGGCTCCAGCAGAAGTTGGCAGCTTCAGACAACAGGAACTTGGGGCTGGCGCTGTGGCGCGGTGGGTAAAGCCGCCGTCTGCAGTGCCGGCATCCCCTATGGGTGTCAGTTTGAGTCCCGGCTGCTCCACTTCCGACCCAACTCTCTGCTATGGCCTGGGAAAGCAGTGGAGGATGGCCCAAGTGCTTGGGCCGCTGCACCTGCGTGGGAGACCCGGAAGAAGCTCCTGGCTCCTGGCTTCGAATCGGCGCAGCTCTGGCCGTTGCAGCCATCTAGGGAGTGAACCATCGGACAGAAGACCTCTCTGTCTCTCTGTCTCTCTCTCTCTCTGCCTCTCCTTCTCTCCCTGTGTAACTGTGACTTTCAAATAAATAGATAAATCTTAAAAAAAAAAAAAAAAAAAAAAAAAAACAGGAACTCATGCTCCCCCCCCCCCCCCCCCCGCCCAGGCCTCAAGTCCAAAATCAGGTGGGCGTGGAGCCAGGCTCTCCAAAGGCACCAGAGGAACCTGCCCGCCCCTGCCAGCCCCCTCTGCCTGTCCAGGACCTGTCCTGGTCTGGTTCCACCCAGGACACTCATCGGCGGTTGGGGTCCACACGGGCACAGTCAGCCCGAGACCTCCGACCACCTCCACTCTCACCACCCACAGCTTCAGGGAGTCAGGACAAGCGCCCCAGGCCCCGGAGCTGAGGCCCGGGGGCATCGGGGCTGTGGACAGGGGCTCAGCCACGGGGTCCTGGGGGCTTGAGAGGTGGGGTAGTGGACAGCCAGGGCTGGGTTTCCCTGGCCGTGAGGTAATGGATGGCACAGGGGGCGGCCAAAGTCCCACGGGTATCTCAGAGCCCTCCCCCTGCCCGGGAGGGGCGGAGCCAAAGCGTCCTCGGAGGCTGGAATGGACGCTATTTGCTGAGGGCCACGGGCCGGGGCCACCAACGCTGTGCTCGCCATCCGGCACCAGCAGGCAGGTCGGCAGCGGTGCCTACCTGCCGAGGCCTGGAGGGAGAGGTGACCGAGGAGCGGGCGCCCCAGCTCGCGATGCAGCATCGGGGCAGGGCCATGCCAGCCACACCAGCCCTGCCCTGGAGCTGGCCCGGTGCTCAGTGTGGCTGCGCTGATGAGGAGCGCTGGGCCCCGCGGGGCATGCCGGGAGGGACCTGGGCACCTGCAGCCCCCATGCGCCCCTCCTGCTACAGAGCACCCCAATTCCTGAACACGCTGAAAAGCTGTTCCCCAGACTCGGCCACCTGCAGGCCGCTTCCTGGGACACCCACCGCCCGCGGATGGGGCAGGTCCGTCTCCGCCTGGACAGCAGTCCATCTTCCCCACCCCATCCCCTTCTCCATCCTCTCTTAGGACCCTCCACGCCTCCAGCTGTGGCCAGGGGCCACCGTGTGCCAGACGCCTCCACTGACCCCGACCCTGACCTCTCGGCAGGCAAGGGCTGGGCCTCGGAGCCCGGGATGCTGGCCTGTCCCCCGCTGGGGCCAGCGCCGAGGCCAGGGGATGCTGAGGCTCCCTCGCTGGCCCCCACTGCGGCCCGCAGGTGCAGAAGCCCCGCCCCACAGCGGCTTCCGGGGACGGCACCCTGGCGCTGGCTGCCCCGTGGTCTGGACAAACTGGAAATGCCAAGGAACTCGGGGCGGCTGGAGCTGGGCAAACTGGTCTTGCTCCGGAGAGCCGGGAGCGGGCGGGGCAGCCGGTTCACACGGCCACAGCCAAGGGCGGCCCCAGCCCTGCAGCCGCCCGCAAACCCCTGGGCCTCCTTCCATCCTCGGGGACATTAATCAAAGGCAGCCCGGTGCTGATGGGCCTGGCCGGCCTCCAACTCACCTTCCCCCACCAGCAGCCAGCGGACGGCAGATGCGGTCCCTGGCCAGGGATGGCGCATCGTCCACCGGCTGCGTAGGCCTCCCCCGAGCACGCCCGTGGGCAGGTGCCCACCACCGACCAGGGCTGAAGTGGGGGATGCCCCGTGGGACCCTCAGAGTCCTCCTGGCTTGAGGAAGTCGCAGGTTGGCAGGGACTGGGGCCCCTCCCTCCCACCGCAGCAGGGCTGTGAGCGCCGTGGGGGGGGGGGGGGCCTCCCAGGGCGGCCACGCAGGAATGTCAGGGCCCGGTTTGACTTCTCCACCTGCCATATGGCCTGGGGGCCGGGCCAGCACGCCGCCTCCAGGCCGGCTGCGAGGAGCCATTTGTCAAGGGTGTTTCCCAACAGCCTCTCTGGAAGGCACCGCCCTGCACGGAGCCGCCTTGGGCCGGAGCCAGGCGAGATGTCGGGGGCACTTGGCAGAAGTGCCGGCCCCCGCAGATCAAAGCCTCCCCCCGACCCCCCCCCCAGCTCAGCCACTCGCTGCCTCTGTGCCCGGTGAATGGGCAGAGAGACGGGCAGGGGGCCGGCCACAGGTGCACCCCCGGCCGTGGAAGCCACTCAGCACCAAGGACACGTGGAGCTGGAGGGCTTTCCGGGCCCTGCCAGCTGGCACAGCTCAGCCGGCGCGGGCACCAGGACTCCAGGAGCCCTGCTCAGTGCCTCCTGTGGGGCACAGCGGGTCCGGGTGCCAGGGAGGGCACGCTGCCGACCGGCGGGCTGGGCCTCCACAGCCTGGCTGCCGCGCCTGTCCACACGGCTTCTCACTGCTCAGGTGTGGCCAGGCAGGTGCCGGGGCGGTGCGGCTGCAGCTGTGGCGTGGGGGTGGGGCTCACAGCCAGCTCTGCACTAACAGCCCCGCGAGGACCCGCGCCAGCACCCGGGGGGAAAGAGCGAGACCCCAAGTTCTGAGCACCCCCAAACCACCAAGCCCCCGGGGCTCCCCACGGGCAGCACCTGCCAGCCCCGGGTGGACCTCCCGTTTGTCTCCTACCTGTCCTCACGAGCCGACCACGGGAGACTGTCCCGAGCCCCTCCCTACAGAAGAGGCCACCACGGAGCCGGCACAGCAGTGGGCGCCAGGCAGCGCCAGGACAGGGTCTCGGCTGTTTCCATACAAACCACCTCCGTGGCCTCTACTTGGAGGGAAACAACAGACCCATTTCACAGACAGGGAGACCGAGGCCCCACAGGTTCAACATCTCACTCAAAAGCCAAACAGCCACAGAGCAGCCAGGCCAGGACGTCACCAGCGGGGGATCCCTGGAGCTGGGAACAGAGACAGGCAGGGGAGTGGGCCAGGGACGACACCCACAGCCACAGACCAAGCGGCTCGCGCCCAGGAGCGCGGGAGCAGTGGCAGAAGGTGGCCGTCCTCGGGCCCGCGCACCTGCCAGGGACACCCCTGCACCCTGCATTTCAGGGGAGGGGCCCTGGGGCTCAGCACCCGCC
Organism: Sylvilagus floridanus; assembly: GCA_949820135.1. Classification (NCBI taxonomy): domain Eukaryota; kingdom Metazoa; phylum Chordata; class Mammalia; order Lagomorpha; family Leporidae; genus Sylvilagus; species Sylvilagus floridanus. Next base: position 122,477,459 of record OX463224.1, on the reverse strand, counting down.
AGCCGTGGGGACTCCTTGCTCCTGCCACGTTATCGATCAGTGGGTTGAACTCTGCTCTGGAAAGAGGCACAATCGAGACCACACTCCCCTCGGAGGCACAGCCCGTCCCCAGGGCTCCCGGGACGCCTCCCGCCCGCAGCCCCCCGAGCGCGGCTCCCCCTCCCCTATCCTCCCAGGGAGGAGCTCCCAGCAGGGTGCCTGCCCGGGGCCGCGGGGTCCCTGCCTTGTGGGCACGCGGCACACTGGCCTGGCAGGTGGGAGGTGAGAGCGCCCGGGCCCCAGAGCCCCCGGACGCATTCTTGGCATTGCAGACGCATGCCAGAGGCTTCTGGCCAGGCTCAGCCTGCACCCGGGCACTCAGCCGGGCCTGGGAGCACTCGTCCAGCCGCCAGGAGACCAGGGCTCGTCCACAGGGACCTGGGGGCACCGGCCACTTCCGGTGTAAGCCACGTGGGCCTCCTCTCCAGCCGGGACCTGTTTCTCAGCCGCCGCCTGGCCCCTGCCCTCCCCACCTGCACGCCCACCCCTCCTGCCTCAAGCCTGGTTGAGCACCCAGCCTGCTCCCCTGCCCCTCCCCGCCCTGTCCCGTCCCCGCAGCCACAGGGTCACCGCTGCCTGCAGACACCCTGGCCGTGACAACACCCCCACGGGGGGGCTGACCCCTAACCTTGGACAGTCCCTGACATAACCTTTAGTCCATGACAAAGCAGCCAGCCCAGGCGTCAGGGGGCGGAGCTTCCGGAATGTTCCGAGCCTCTGCCTCCACCGTAGGAGAGAAGAGAGTTTGCAGGGCACCACGGCAGCCACTGCCCAGGTCCAGGGTCCTCCGGGCCGGCCTAGATGCCGGCGCTGTGCCCAGACTGTTCCCTGGCCGTTGTCCCGGGGCGGAGGGTGGACGCCTAGCTTGTGTTCTGCTCCGCAGCGTGCCCAGGGCTGGGGTGCGGGGAGGGAAGGCTCCCGGGCCGCACTGGCTGCCAGCTGCGCCGGGTTCTGGGGTGGGCACAGGCAGGGGTTCACGCGAGCTCACTCGGCCGCCTGCCGGCTCCCTGAGCACCTACTATGTGCCAGGACCCGGGGACTCGGTCCAGTCCCTGCGAGAGGGGTCCAGCAACACACACCCCTGAACACACCCCACCCAGGCAAGGGGGCAGGACCTGGGGGTCGCACACCAGCCTCAGCCACAGCCCTGCGTGTCTGGGCCTGTCTCACCCCGGTTCCAGGAAGACAAGGGCACGGGGCTGTCCAGTGTCCTTGCCCCCAGATGTCCTGCCCCTGTCCCAGGACTGCAGTCCTGTTGGCAAAGTGAGGTCCCCTCGCAGGCCCTGGCCGCCTGCTGAGCCCCAGGTGCGCGACCCCCTCCTGGAGCACGCACCTGCTGCTGGGTACCTGTGCAGCCCACCTGAGACCCAGGCTTCGAGGACCCGAGAGTCCTCGCCAGGACTGGCCCCTCAGGCCACGGCAGGCCCAGGAGCCCCCAGGACCCCGGCTCGGACGAGGCAGAGCGAGCACTGCACCCACCCCCGGCCCCAGATGGGGAGGAGGCCAGGCCCCCAGTTCCAGGAGGGACACGTGACTGCCACCCCTGGGGTCCCCAGGGTTAGGAGACACAGTAGCTAGGGCGCCCCTGGCTGGGTCGTGGAAGGCTGCCTGGAGGAGGCGGCGTCTCAGTGGAGCAGAGAGGGAAGAGAGTTCCACGAGGGGCTGCTGCCTCCCGTGCCCCCTGGAGCAGCGGAGGCCAAGGGGAGGGTCGCGGGGGGGCCTCCTGTGCTGGAGCTCTGCTGCCCTCCGCTGGCCTCTCCAGGTACTGCGTGTGCCCGGCTTAGCGTCTCTCCAGGTGCGTCACCCCACCTGGCCCTGCCCAGATGCTCGGCCTCAGGCCCTCACCTGTATGCAAATCGCCTCTGGGCCCAGCCCACCGCCAGCATGAAGAGCCGCACTCTGGTCACCCGAGCTGGCTCCGTGGGCATCTGGGGGGCCCCAGGCCCGGCTGGGACCGGCGCCCACCCTAGGCCCCAGGGTCGCCCCACGGCACTGCCTCCCGGGGACACACCTGTCCAGATTGGAGGTGCTCAGCCCTGTCTCAGGGGTCCCCCAAAAGCTGACGACCTGGACAGGCGTGTGGCTCAGCAGACCACCAGGGAGGCAGGGCTGCGCTCCCCCTGGGGCCTCCAGGGGGGCCCTCCCCGCTCTGGGGGCCCCAGGGGAGCACCGCGGACCTCCCCCCTCCCTCCTGCCAGCCGCCCTGAGTCAGGCCAGGTCCTGGGGAGGAGGGGGTTGGTGACTGTCCAGCCCACTCCAGGGGGCTGCGCCTGGGGCAGGCCCACCCCTCCAGGCCAGCAGTGACAGCCCCCGGCCCCGGCACACGGGCGGGCTCTCGGGCATCCCAGGAACTCGAGCCTTGGCGGGTCCGTGGACAGCTGACCCGTGGGCAGTGACGGGAGTGCTAGGGGACGCGTAGGGAGGGCAGCGGGGGGCAGGGGGTCGCTGTGCTGGGGACAGCCGGGAAGTCCCCTTCCAGTCACAGCCAAGGGACTGTCCACGGCACCAGGGGCGGGCGAGAGGCCAGCCGGGAAACCAGGGAGGTCCATGGCGGGTTGAGCGGCCGCGCCACAGCAGGCGGGGGGCCCGGGCACCACGCGGGGAGGGGAGGGGGTGCTGGCGCGGCCTCGGCCCCACACGCCGGCCCTCGACACACCGGGGTCTGAGCCGCCATTGCGTCCCTTGCGGCGCTGGGAACCTGACCATCCTGAGGGGTCTCGCGGACAGCAGAGACCCCCCACACACAACCCCCCGCCTGTCCCCCTCCCTGTCTCTGCTCCCCGCCGTGGGCGAGGAGGCAGAGGGGCGGTGAGCGGGCGTCACCCAGAACAGGGGCTCTGCTGTCCCCACACCCACCGCCCTCCCCTCCCCCACGTGCGTGGCGGACACGCTATAAACGCCCCCAGAAGCCCACGGAAGGCCGTGTACCTGGGTGGGCCCGGGGCGGGGAGAGGAGCCCTCGCCCCTCCCACAGACGAGCCCAGAGCTGTCCTGTCAGGGCCACACGGCAGCGGCTCGTCGGCCTCCCCACCTGCACACAGGGGCGCCCGGCCAGCGCCCCGCCCGCCCCAGCGCGTGCTCCCTGGCGGCCACACGCGTGCAGGGAAAGCCGTGCTCTCGCGGCCACTGTGGCTGAGCCGAAGCCCGGAGGCCCATGGTGCCGGGTGGGGCACGGGCTCCCCCAGCCACGGGCGGCCCTGGCTCTCCTTTGCCTGGAAGACGGGGACCATGCACCCGAGGACCGAGCCTCACGTCTGAAGCACGCATCTGGCACGGGGTGGCCTCGCCCGGCTCCCGCCCCTCGGGCCCGTGAGCCAGCAGGACGCACACAGAGCAAGCTGGGGCCCGGCCGCCCGCCTGGGTCTCACAGCCAGCGATTTCGGCCCCGTTACAGAAGCCTGAGACACAGGCCACCAGCGTTCCGCCACGCAACCGCGTCCATGCCACCTTCCGGGCGCTGCTTCTCCCAGGTCCCTGGAAGCTGCCCCCCCCCCCGCCAGGCGTCAGCCACACCTCGCCCCCCCCAGCCCACTCCTCCCACCTCGGGACAGAGCAAACCCAGGCTCCTGTGTGTCCCCTCGCTGCCTGCCTGTGGTCAGGGGCTGGGGCTGGGGCTGGGGCTCCCAAACCCAGCCCGGACGCTCCTGGCCGGCCTGGGGTCACGGTGGGACTTCAGCTTCCAGACCGTGGTGCCTCGGGGTGAGGGTGGAGCCCCACGCCCCCAACAGACACCTGGGGAGCGAAGGCTCCAGCATCGGGCCCAAGGTCCCTACGTCCCGGGCGACCACGCGGTCCCAGCAGCAAGCGAAACACGTGGGGCAGGGCAGGTGAGAGAGGACGGAGCCCCCAGGAGCTGGGGCCACGGGGGACACCCTGGATGCACCCGAGAGGGCAGCACCTTCCCCCACCGCTCGGCCCAGAGGGGACCACCAGGGAGGGGGCTTTCTGGGATTGCCCCTCCCACCGAGCTGCTCTGAAGAGGGGGCAGGGGGCTGCCACGGGGGTCTCCAGCTAGAATGCAGGTTCTCAGGCCGCGCCCCAGGCCGTACATCGAGACCTGGGGGCCGGGCCCTGGGAAGCGCTGGTCGGAGAGGTGCCTGCTGAGACCCCCGCCCTGCCAGGGGCGGGCAGGCAGGTGCGGCCACCTGACAACAGGTGTGGCTCCCAGCGCCCGCCAGGCCTCGGTCCAGTTACCCAGGAGAATGGCCGGGAGCCCCCAAAGGTGCCTAGGGGGCCCCTTGAACAGAAGGGCTGTTCCGAGCTTTTCACGGGAAACCGGATCCAGCCGCTCTGGGGACACAGGAGGCTCCTCCCACTGTGCGGCGCAGGGACCACATGAGAGGCCCCGGGCCGCCCGCAGAGACCCGGCTCGGGGGCCCAGGGACCGACTGCAGGCCAGTCCTGGAACCCGTCCAGCCTCGGGGACTGCGGCCATGGCTGCCCAGGGGCACGACCCCGCCACGGCCCCGCCTGACCCCACCCCACCCTCGCCCATGGGGCCAGGCCACGCGCCCCCCACAGCCAAGCCCTCACCTCCAGCCCCTGCACTGTGGCGCTGCCCACTGCACCATCCTCCCCAACAAGCCCCTCCAGTGAAAAACCAGAGCGAAAAACCCGACCCCCGACCCCCAAGAGCCTGCAGCCACTTCCCCCCTCCGTCTTCCGTCTTCTCTGTTGGATGTCGCCACATCACACACAGCACACACATGTGTCACACAAACACATGTGTGTCACACAGAACATACGCGCACAGGCTGGGGTGCTGGCCCTGTCTCTGCAGCCAGAGACCAGCGACAGCACCCTGCGAATGCCAAACTCGCAGCCGCAGCGGCCTCACGGAGCCGGGGGCAGGACCGGGGGCAGGAGCCGGCTCCCAGCCCCAGCAGCTGCGGGCCTTCGGGAGCTCGCCCCGTGTGCCCAGCCCTCGCACACATGTAGCCCACATGAGCGAGCGGGCAGGTGCGGGGCAGCGCTGCAGGCCTGTGCTGGCCGGGCACTGATGGGCACCGAGCTACTGTCAGGGGGGGTACTGGGGTGCAGGCTGGGCCCCCGACAGGGATGCCCACATCCCAGGCGGGCGCCAGGTCCACTCCTGGCTGCTGCACCTCGGATCCAGCGCCCCACTCGCGGCCTGGGAACAAGCAGTGGGAGACCCAGGTGCAGCTCCGGGCTCCCGGCCTCAGCCTGGCCCAGCCCTGGCCGTGTGGCCACGGGGAGTGAACCAGCAGAAGGAAGCCCCACCGCACCGCGCCCCTCTCTCTCTCTCTGAAGCTCCCCCACCGCGCCCCTCTCTCACATGCTCGCTCTCTCTCTCTCTCTCTCTGCCTTTCAAATAAATAATCTTTTTGAAAAAAGGAAGTTTACTTTGTGCATGAAACATTCTTGAAATCCACAGAGTCTTCAAAGGTTCATGGAAAACACACGGCGCGAGGAGCCACGCGTGGGCCCTATGGAAAACACACGGCGCGAGGAGCCACGCGTGGGCCCTACTGAAAACACACGGCGCGAGGAGCCACAGTGGGTTCTATGAGCCCCTGCACCAGGTCCACTGACTTCTGTTCTCCCAGGAGCTGCTGACGGGCACACACGGCCCAGCACAGCCTCGACACAGCGAGGAGACAGGAGCCCCGGGGTGACCACGGTGGCCGGCGGGGCAGGGACGCCGCCCACAGAATCACAGCCGGGCCTCACCAGGGAGGCCGACAGGTGCCCATGGCGCTGAACCCACGCGGCCGCCACCCTGGCCCGGGTCCTGGGCCTCCGGTGGCCGCTCCAGCTGGTCCCAGCCCGGGGGCGAGGAGGGTGCTGGGCGGGGATCCCTGCCTGCTGGAAACCAGCCCAGCCCAAGCCCTGAGGGTGGAGGGGGCAGGGCATCTAGGAGAGGCCATTTTCATGCCCTGGGCATTCCCCAAGGGGCAGTCAGGGAACAGCAGACACGCACAGATACACACACAGATACACACACACTAACACACAGACACACGTAAACACACACACCACCCACACAGCGGCTGCCACCCCAGACCCGCGCTCTCCCCTGTCCTGGGTGACTCCTCGGGGTCCCTCCCCCTAACCAGGCAGGAGCCGTAGGTGGGGCACCGGCACCTCCATGGGAGGAGGGGACACAGAACCCCCACCTCCAGGGAGGCCGCCCAGCCGACACTGGTGAGAATGGCACAGGCCAGGCCCTGGGCTGAGAGAAGCCACAGTGGGGAGGGGCCATGATCCAGGCAACCTGGGAGACCCTCCCTCCGGGGCCGGGGCGCTGGTGCCCACCTGGGTACCCTGCTGGCCGCTTGAACACACGCCCCCACCTCCAGGCCCAGCAGCGGACCAGGCTCCGATCCTCTGGTTTGTAGAGCTCTGAGCTCCAGGCCTAGGCCCCGAGCCCCACCCCACCCATGGGCCCTGAGTGGGACCAACACAGCTGCCCTTTTCCCCCACTCTGGGCCCGCCCCCCACTCCACTCAACCAGAGGCCCCACCCACAGGCCCCAGACACCAGGCCCGGGTTCCCTGCCCATGGACACCCAGGGTCCCTCCTGGGACTGGGACCACCTGCACCACCACCCCCTCCAGGGCCAGGGCCAGGGCCACCCCGCACCGGGTAACGCAGGGGCCGGCCAGGGGCACCCCCCGCACCCCTGCTCCATGGCCAGGTGCGCTGGGTAACGCAGGGGCCGGCCAGGGGCACCCCCCGCACCCCTGCTCCATGGCCAGGTGCGCTGGGTAACGCAGGGGCCGGCCAGGGGCACCCCCCGCACCCCTGCTCCATGGCCAGGTGCGCTGGGTAACGCAGGGGCCGGTCAGGGGCACCCCCCGCACCCCTGCTCCATGGCCAGGTGCGCTGGGTAACGCAGGGGCCGGCCAGGGGGAGCCTGGCAGAGCAGGGGAGGGACCAGCATGGCCATCGCCAGCGCTGGAGCCAAGGGCTCAGGTGGAGGCAGCGGGCACGCGCTAGCCACCAGCACTGCGCGGGGACGGCCTGAGGAGAGCACCCCCACCCCCCACCCCCACCCCCACCCAGCAGCCGTCTGGGGCTCAGGGAAGGGACGCGGGCACTGGGCCCCAGCACGGCCCTCCCACACGCACCCCCAGGAGGCTCCCCAGGGCACAGCCACCTATCCAGCTCCCTAGCACAGAGGCAGGGCCGACGGCACAGCCGGATGCAGCCCCGGCATCAGGCCAGGCTCCAGGCTCGGCCTCGGCCTTGGGCGCTGTGGACAGAGGTAAGCGGCCGGGGGCTGCCTCCGCGGTCCTCAGGAGAAAAGGGCCATGGACCCCCAACCCGCCACTAGGTGGCGCCCAAGCCCTAGCAGGAAGGGGTGCGCAGCCAGCCAGGCGCTCTCGGGGGAGGGGGCCGTCGCAGGGGCCCGTCCAGGTGTCCTCGCAGCCCCACACGGCCCCAGGAGAACCGCCCTGTGCTGGCCACGCACGACCCAGAGCGGGCGACTTCCTTCTCCAGTTAACTTTCCTGCAACAAAGCTGGGGAGGACCGGGAGGTCTCCCCAACACCAGGCTCAGCACCCCTCGATGCCCACAGCAGACATCGCTAATCAAGCCCAGCACCGTCTTCCACGAGGATTCCAATCCTCATTGCAGAGCTCGGGAACTGGACAGGCCCTTGCAGTGAGAAACCCAGATGCCACCCCAAGCCGGGCTGGCCCTGTGACAGTACAGCGCCCACCACCCCAACTCCCCGCCCCGGCCCTCTGCCACACCCCTAGGACACACACTGGCTTCTCCACCCCCAGGCTGACACACCCTTGCAGTGAGTGACCTTGTGCAGTGCACAACCCACACACCCATACCTACCCCAGCGGGGCAGGGCTACAGTCAAACGACAGTCCATTCTCTGTAAGACTCAGTGGTGAAAACTATTGGCCTTCTGACCCACGCACACCCCAACCACACCCGCACAAGCCGCACGGCAAACGGCAGCACCGTCTCCGGTGAGAGCACCGGGGCTCCGCGGGGTCCCCGAGCAGGCCCTGCCCCGCCTCCGTCCCCAAGGCCACCAGCAGTGAAGGCACCACAGGACCCCGTGGGGTCCCGTCTCCCGGTTCAGGGCGGCAAGAGCTTCCCGAGGGAGCCGCGGGTCTCCAGCCGAGTGGTCGAAGGCACGGGCTCTCCTGCCTGGCCGCGCCGGCGTCCGTCCCGGCCAGCGTCGCCTTCCTGGCGCCTCCACCAGGAATGCCTCCTGCCGTCACCTGCACAGTGGCAGGTGCGGGTGGTGGCGCAGCCACTCCAGCAGCTCCTCCTCCTTCGGCTCCTCCAACACGTCCCTGCGGCACGGAGGGGCAGGGGTCAGGGGTCACAGGGCCCTGCGGCACGGAGGGGCAGGGGGCAGGGGTCACAGGGCCCTGCAGCATCGGGGGACAGGGGTCAGGGGTCACAGGGCCCTGCAGCATGGGGAAAACAGGGGTCACAGGGCCCTGCAGCACGGAGGGAGAGAGGTCAGGGGTCACAGGGCCCTGTAGCACGAGGGACAGGGGTCAGGGGTCACAGGGGTCAGGGGTCACAGGGCCCTGTGGCACGAGGGGTCAGGGGTCACCAGGGCCCTGCGGCATCAGGGGGTCGGGGTCACAGGGCCCTGCAGCATGGGGAGGGTGCACGGGGGTCAGGGGTCACAGTGTCCTGCAGATCAGGGGAGCGTGGACGGGGGTCACAGGGCCGAGCGTGGACACAGTGCGGACGCAGGGACCCAGGTCCAGCGTGAAGTCGCATGGGGGGAGGTACAGCCGGGCAGCCGGTCCATGGGGAACCGGGCCACAGCCGTCTCAGGGCGACGACCACTTCCTGTCCCAGCACAGGGACAGCCCCGGAGGTGCCCTGGGGACCCCGGCTAACATCCCACAGGACGGCCTGGAGGCCCAGGGGAGGCCAGCCGGGACGGACGGGCGGGGCCGTCGGGGCAGCTCTCGGCCTCCCCGGCCACCCACCTGAACATGAGCTCCACGGATGCCAGGCAGGCCGCCTCCTGGGTCCCAGCCAAGGGCTGCTGGTGGCTGCGGGGGTCCCAGCGGTGAAGGAAGTTCTGGCGGGGGGGGGGGGGGAGTGAGCGCAGACCCCAGCCCGCCACACCCAAGGGGTCCAGGCAGCCTGCCCCCGCCCATCGAGCGCCCAGACGCGGCCAGGCTCAGAGGCCCCCCCCCCGGGCTCCCAATACCTCCAACAGCAGAGCCAAGAACAGGTTGACCCAAATGACCGAGGACACCAGCCACCAGGACACGAAGTAGACCTCCGACCACCTGCCGCACACACGGAGCCCTGAGCCCGGCGGGCGGCGCCCAGCCACACCCAGGGTCTGGGACAGCTGCAGGGGAGACGAGACTCTGCCCAGCAGGGCCAGCGCCCACCCAGCTGCCCCAGGGAGCTTGGCCAACAAGGTGGGGCCAGGCTGGACCAGGTCTGAACGTGGACCCCTCCCCCAGCGCCCCCGCCCCCGCCCCGGGGCTCCCCAGCAGCACAGGCCAGGGACCCAGAGTCAGGGCTGCCGCCCAGGCCTTCCTGGGAGCCGGACGCGCGGTGCCAGTAAGGATGGGCCCGGCCCGGCAGGGACTCACGGGCCCGCGTGGCGCCGGAACGCGTCCAGGAACACCTGCCAGTTGTTGACCACCATCAGGTCCCACAGCGTGATCAGCGCGGCCTGCGGAACACGGCCATGGTCACCCAGGGTCACCCCGGCAAGGGGCATGGGGGAGGGGCTCGTGGGCGGGGCCTGGGCCGAGGGCGGGGACTCACGGCAAAGTCGTCGAAGTTGTTGGCCCAGTACTCCAGCTGCTCGAAGCTGCCACAGGGGGCTGAGCCGTTGCCAGGCGCCAGGCTGGGGGACACGGCACGTGTGGGCCCCATGGCCCGGGACCTGGCAGACAGCACCCAGCCTGGACCCGAGAGGGACGTCCCCTGCACAGAGGCCACAGACCCCCTCACCTGCCATTTCCAGGAGGGGCCACGATGACGCCGCGGAACAAGCTGATCCCGACGATGGCGAACACGTAGTATGCCACCTGGGGAGGCAGGGCCGGGCTGGGCCACCCACCCTTCCACACTCGGGCCCAACCCACAAGGGCGCCCGGGAGGCCGGACCCCTGTGCACGCAGAGGGTGCTGGGGCTCCACCAGGACCGCCTGGCACACAAGGCAGGGTGCAGGCGGAATCAGAGCGGAGACAGGCTGGGAGGTGTGGGAGGGAGGAGTGGTGAGGAGCCGGGCGGTCACCCAGGACAGGCAGCTGGCCAGGAGGAGGGACCTGGCCACATCACCCAGGGAGCCCCTGGGGCAGGCGCTGGGTAGCGGGGCGGCCAGAAGGGGGTGGCAGTGGGCAGTGCCCACGCATGGCACGGGCCAGGGCATGCAGTGGGGTCCAATCCCAGGACAAAGTGCCAAGACGGCCCTGGTGCTGCACCTGGCACAGGCCCCCTGCTCTGCTGGAGCCCGGCCACCAGGCGGAGCCGGGCAGCCCCAGCGGGGGGGGGGGGGGGGCTGTCCTTGGAAACGCGGCTGTGGGTCCCTAGAACCCTCTAGGGAGAAGCACCGCCCTGGCCCTCACCCTGGGGTGACACAGGCCCAGGGGTCCCAGGAGGCAAGATCCTGGGCCTCTTACATGGCCTCCATCATCTCCTGGGGGGTCTGTGGCCCAGAGCCCAGCAAACCTGAGGGGCTTGCGAGTCACCAGAGGATGCCTGGCATGGAGGGGCTACCGGGCAGGGCCCCACAGACCCCAGGGTCCTCCCGCTGGCCTCCGGCCCCGCCCTGGGCTCCCTTGGCCTCAGCAACCTGCAGCTGCCCTAGCCCGGCCTCTGGCCTCTCCCCACACAGCAGCCGCCGGCCCCACCCCCACCGGTCCCGCCCCTGCCGGCCCCACTTGCCCAGGGGCTCTCCCCACACAGTGCTCCCCCACCACGCAGGCCCAGGTGTCTCCCTACACGATGCTCCCCACCCCCCACAGGCCCAGGGGCTCTCCCCGCATGGTGCTCCCCACCCCCCACAGGCCCAGGGGCTCTCCCCGCATGGTGCTCCCCCGCCCCCGCCTGCCCAGGGGCTCTCCCCACACAGTGTTCCCCCACCCCTACAGGCCCAGGTGTCTCCCTGCACGATGCTCCCCACCCCCACAGGCCTAGGGGCTCTCCCCACATGGTGCTCCCCCGCCCCTGCCTGCCCAGGGGCTCTCCCCACACTCCCCTGCCGCTACAGGCCCAGGTGTCTCCCTACACGATGCTCCCCACCCCCCACAGGCCCAGGTGTCTCCCCACACAGTGTTCCCCCACCCCCACCGGCCCAGGGGCTCTCCCCGCACAGTGCTCCCCCACCCCCGCCAGCCCAGGTGTCTCCCTGCACGATGCTCCCCACCCCCACAGGCCTAGGGGCTCTCCCCACATGGTGCTCCCCCGCCCCTGCCTGCCCAGGGGCTCTCCCCACACTCCCCACCCCCCACAGGCCCAGGTGTCTCCCCGCACAGTGTTCCCCCACCCCCACCGGCCCAGGGGCTCTCCCCGCACAGTGCTCCCCCACCCCCGCCAGCCCAGGTACTCCCCACATGGTGCTCCCCCAGCCCCCTCACCAGCAGGATCCCGCCGAAGGCCCGCAGGTTCTGGATCAGGCCCAGGATGGTGCTGGCCACCACGGCCATCGGCTGGGGACGGGAAGGAAACAGCCCCTTACTCCTGCCCCGGGGGCCACCAGCCAGGTGAGTCGCCAGCCCCCACACCTGCGCACAGCCCCGCACACGCCCAGCACCTCCCCTCGCGGGCTGGAGCCGGTCTCGGCCGCATCTCCCTCCTGAGCCACTGTGGCTGCGCTGGCTCCTCCACGTCAGAGGAGTGCAGGCTGGGGGCGGGCCGGGGCCGCCTGAGGAAGGGGCCTCAGACCCCAGGTGGGACCCAGCACACAGGCTGCTCTGCCCACGTCACGGAGGGAGAGAGGCTTTCCAGTGGGCTCACGGGACCCGAGGTGCAGGGAGACACGGCTATTGCTGCAGTGTCACAGGGGACACAGGGGAGTGACAGGTGGGCAGGGGGAGTGACAGGTGGGCAGGGAGAGTAACAGGTGGGCAGGGGAGTGACAGGTGGGCAGGGGAGTGACAGGTGGGCAGGGGGAGTGACAGGTGGGCAGGGGAGTGACAGGTGGGCAGGGGAGTGACAGGTGGGCAGGGGAGTGACAGGTGGGCAGGGGAGTGACAGACGGGCAGGGGAGTGACAGGTGGGCAGGGGAGTGACAGGTGGGCAGGGGAGTGACAGGTGGGCAGGGGGAGTGACAGGTGGGCAGGGAGAGTAACAGGTGGGCAGGGGAGTGACAGGTGGGCAGGGGAGTGACAGGTGGGCAGGGAGAGTAACAGGTGGGCAGGGGGAGTGACAGGTGGGCAGGGGAGTGACAGGTGGGCAGGGGAGTGACAGGTGGGCAGGGAGAGTAACAGGTGGGCAGGGGAGTGACAGGTGGGCAGGGGAGTGACAGGTGGGCAGGGGAGTGACAGGTGGGCAGGGAGAGTAACAGGTGGGCAGGGGAGTGACAGGTGGGCAGGGGAGTGACAGGTGGGCAGGGGGAGTGACAGGTGGGCAGGGGGAGTGACAGGTGGGCAGGGGAGTGACAGGTGGGCAGGGGGAGTGACAGGTGGGCAGGGGAGTGACAGGTGGGCAGGGGGAGTGACAGGTGGGCAGGGGGAGTGACAGGTGGGCAGGGGAGTGACAGGTGGGCAGGGGAGTGACAGGTGGGCAGGGAGAGTAACAGGTGGGCAGGGGAGTGACAGGTGGGCAGGGGAGTGACAGGTGGGCAGGGGAGTGACAGGTGGGCAGGGAGAGTAACAGGTGGGCAGGGGAGTGACAGGTGGGCAGGAGAGTGACAGGTGGGCAGGGGGAGTGACAGGTGGGCAGGGGAGTGACAGGTGGGCAGGGGAGTGACAGGTGGGCAGGGAGAGTAACAGGTGGGCAGGGGAGTGACAGGTGGGCAGGGGAGTGACAGGTGGGCAGGGGAGTGACAGGTGGGCAGGGGAGTGACAGGTGGGCAGGGAGAGTAACAGGTGGGCAGGGGAGTGACAGGTGGGCAGGGGAGTGACAGGTGGGCAGGGGAGTGACAGGTGGGCAGGGGGAGTGACAGGTGGGCAGGGGGAGTGACAGGTGGGCAGGGGAGTGACAGGTGGGCAGGGGAGTGACAGGTGGGCAGGGGAGTGACAGGTGGGCAGGGGAGTGACAGGTGGGCAGGGGAGTGACAGGTGGGCAGGGGAGTGACAGACGGGAAGGGGAGTGACAGGTGGCACGTGCAGGTTAGGGTTAGGGTTAGGGACACATTAAGTGCTGTGGGCGTGTCCTGCAATCCTTGCATCTATGGGTACACACGTGTCTGCACACAGGAACACGTGATGAAGTCTTAAGTGACTGCCTGTGTGTGATCATTTGTTCATATGTACACATCCGTGTGAGGGCACGCAAGTGCTGTGTACGGATGGTGACACGCGTGACTGTGTGACAATGTGTGCATCACGTGCCTGTGTCACGTACGGCTGGGTGCCACAGGTGTGTGCGTGTGGCCACATATGACCGTGTGCCGGAGAACCATGCGTGGGGCACATGTGTCTGATACGGGACCCCTCGGCCGCCCTCACAAGGTTAGTGGCCAGGGGCTGACAGCGACCCATGCCCCAGGCAGGGAGGACCTCGGCCGGGGAAGACCTGGACCCAGCGGCCGCCCCATGACCTCGCTTCTCCTCTTCCACGGGAGCCCAGGAAAATGGAGACGAGCAGGGGCCCCACGGGCCGGGCAGGGCTGCGCCCACGCCCGACCACGCTCCGTGTGTCACTCCTCAGAAGCAAGGCTGACAGTCCCGAGCCAGCCCCACACCGCAGCAGGGGTCCTGGGAACCAGCCCAGGCCAGCGGCACCTCTGCCCCCTCCCCCGGCAGCCCTGGGCCACAGCCCCCTCCAGAGGACTCCAGACCTGGAACTGTCTGCCCGCGGGGCGCCGGGCCAGCGTGCAGCCGCCCCGTGCGGGGCCTCGGGGCCTGCACCTGCTACGCCCCGCCCCGGCCACCCCGCTCCCTCGCACCTCCCTGGCTGCACAGGCCCCGGCACAGGCGCGAGGGGTGCGTGCCGGCCCCCACGGCCCTGCCACGGCGGCGATGGCCACACCTTCGTGCTGGGGATGATGCGCAGGAAGCGAAACACGATGAGCACGTTCACCAGCCGGGCCATGTCCCACAGCGACAGCAGCCCCTGCCTCTCCGGCTTCCTGGCGGGACAACAGGACACGTGGGCAGGGCTGGGAAGGGGCCGGCGCGAGCGACAGGAGGGGACCCCGTGGCCACGGTAGGCAGCACAGGGGCTGGGAGACCCTCCAGGCACAAAGGGGCTGCTGGGGCTCTGGATGCTGGGATGTCCCCTACCCAGGCCCTGGACCCTGACCCCAGCCCTGGCCGCATCCCCTGCCTGACTTCTGACCCAGCACCAGCCCGGGACGCTGACCCCACCCACTGCCCTGAGACCCAGTTCTCCGTCCTCTGACCTGGCCCCGCCCCAGGCATGCCCGTCCAGCACCTGGCACAATCGCAGCCGTGCTGTGCAACCCTTTCCGTTTAACCTTTCACCCACTGCCCCCCAGAATGGCACCACCCCACTCCCCAAGGCTGTGGCCAAAGCTGCCATGGTGCAGGCCCCACCGACGCAGGGCTGTCACTGCTCAGAGGCACGCTTGCCCCCTGGGCCTGGCTCAGCCACCAAGGGCCGCCGGCCCCCTGCCTGGTGCACCAGCCCTGCCTGAGCCCCCAGAGCCCTGGAGGCTTCCCGGGAGGCGACTCTGCAGCCCACCTCCACATCTCAGGGGCTCCACCAGGAAAGGCGGGAGCAGCACAGGCTCACCGGGGCACCAGGCACACCAGGCTCACGTGAGCCCTTCTCCCGGGACAGCACCGCCACCCAGAGGAGGTCCAGCCGAGTGGGGAGGCCCGGCCGGCCGCGGCGCCCGCCTCCCCCCGTCACGCACCAGCCTGGGTGTGGGAATCCGTATGCAGCCACGGTCAAGATCTCCAACACCTGGGTCACAGAAGGGGCGGAGGCAGTGAGGCCACGCGGCCACGCCCTCAGAGCCCAGGGCCCGCCCTGCAGGCCTCAGGCAGCCACGGGGGACAGACAGGCCTTCTCGGCACCCAGGGCCCACGGCTCAGTGGTCCTAACGCCCCGCCCCCCGCGGCGTCTGGGGAAGGCAGTGCAGCAGCGTCCCCCAGCACACCCCGGGGCCCACGGCCCGCACCAGGTGGCACGGACGCGGAGGGCTGCGGGCCCGGCCTGCTGCAGCCCCCCGCCCAGGGACCAGCACAGAGCAGCACGCGGGCTCCCAGCACCTCTCGGGGTTTACCAGCAGGACCCCGGTGAGCACGCCGTCACACACGTTGCTGGCGTAGGACAGGTACCCGCGCAGGCCCAGGGCGAACACCCTGAGCAGCGTCTCCAGGACGTAGTAGAGGATGAAGACGCAGTTGAGGACCTGGGGGGCGGGGCGGCGTCAGGTGCGGCCACACCCAGGCCGGGTCAGCAGCTGCAGGGGCCCTCCTCCCCTCCTCTCCTCCTCTCCCTCCCTGCCCCTCCCTTCCTCCCCCCGCCCACCCATCCTCCCCTCTCTTCCTGGACCCCTGTCCCTCAAACCACTCCCCCCCTTCCCCCTCTCCTCCCCCCTCCTGTCCCCTCCCTTCCTTCCCCCTCTCTCCCCCTCCTTCCCTGTCCCCTCCCTCTCCTCTCCCTCCTCCCCTCCTCTCCTCCTCTCCCTCCCTGCCCCCTCCCTTCCTTCCCCCTCTCTCCCCCTCCTTCCCTGTCCCCTCCCTCTCCTCTCCCTCCTCCTGCTCTCCTCCTCCTCATCGTCCCCTCTCTCCCCGGACCCCTGTCCCTCAAACCGCCCCATCTGCTTCTTGCCACACACTCCCCCCTCCCCAGGAAGCCCACCATTTTAAGCATAAAATTGGAAGAGTGTCAAACATCAGGCCACAAAAGCTGTTTCTGCATTTTTGATGTTATGATAAATTCCAGGGGCCGGCGCTGTGGCGCAGCGGGTTAACGCCCTGGCCTGCAGTGCCGGCATCCCATATGGGCGCTGGTTCAAGACCCAGCTGCTCCACTTCCGATCCAGCTCTCTGCTGTGGCCTGGGAAGGCAGAAGATGGCCCAAGTTCCTGGGCCCCTGCACCCACGTGGGAGACCCGGAAGAGGCTCCTGGCTCCTGGCCTCGGATCTGCACAGCTCCAGACATTGCGGCCAACTGGAGAGTGAACCAGTGGATGGAAGTCCTCTCTCTCTCCCTCTCTCTCTCCCTCTCCTCCCTCTCTCTCTCTCTCTCTCCCTCTCTCCCTCTCTCCCTCTCCCTCTCCTCCCTCTCTCTGTAACTCTTTCAAATAAATAAATAAATCTTTAAAAATGATAAGTTCCACTCGGCGTCTGATACTCATGACGCTCCGTGCTGTTTTCTAACTTGGTAAACCAGGATTTTCTGACACGATTATGGCAAACGTCACTCCCATGACCTCGGCATCACCTACCCTGTGTCCCACTAGAACCGACTCCGACACCGCGGAGCTGGCACTGGGCGCAGCGGCTTGAAGCCGTGACGCCAGCCCTGCTCGGGCTCCGCCTGGAGTCCCACTGCTCACTTCCCGTGCAGCTCCTGCTAATGCGCCTGGGAAAGCAGCGAGGACGGCCAGGTGCTTGGGCCCCGCACCCGCGTGGGAGACGCGGATGGAGCTCCGGGCTCCTGGCTTCAGCCAGACCCAGCGCCAGCACTGGGGAGTGAACCGCAGATGGAGGCTCGCACGCTCGCGCTCGCTCTCTGCCTCTCTCTGCCTCTCTGCCTCTCTGTCTCTGTCTCTCTGTGTCTCTGTCTCTTTGTCTCTCTGTCTCTGTCTCTCTCTGTCTCTGTGTCTCTGTCTCTCTGTCTCTGTCTCTCTGTGTCTCTGTCTCTGTGTCTGTCTCTCTGTCTCTGTCTCTCTGCCTATCTCTGCCTCTTTCTCTCTCTGTCTCTCTCTGCCTCTCTGTCTCTGTCTCTGTCTCTGTGTCTCTGTCTCTCTCTGTCTCTGTCTCTCTGTGTCTCTGTCTCTCTCTGTCTCTCTCTGTCTCTGTCTCTCTCTCCCATTCGCTCACTCTGCAATTCAAATAAACCAGTCTTAAAGAAACACCGCGTTTGCTGGCATAGACCAACGTGGTGGCGTCTGCTTGGCCTACAATCTGCAGCACAGTCTAGAATGCCTGCGGAACCTGGCCTTCTGACAGAAGGGCAGGAAGTCACAACTTCGGGAAGGCTGGGGAGCCCCGTGGCCACCCCGCTGTCCGCCGGGGTCCCCTCCCCAGGACTGGCTGCCTGCCCCCAGCAGGTCCGGGCCTGGCCAGCCTCTCCCAGCACCCCTCCTCCTGCTCCTCCTCCGGACCCCTCATCCCTGCGACCCAGAACTCACCCCCAGGACAAAGTCATCGCGGTTCCGAGGCAGCACGTCGGTGTCCAGCACCAGGAACACCTGCGAAGCCAGAGTGGGGCAGCTCAGCCGGGGCGGGCGGGGGCGGAGGAGCAGGCCCAGGGCGGGCTCGGGCGCAGCCGCACTCACGCAGATGGACGCGAGGTTCCCCAGGACGACGAGGTTCCCCAGGGTGTCGAAGCAGCGGTGGCAGCAGACCAGCTGGGCGCGCTGCAGGATCGGAGACTGGTAGCGCGGCCGTGGCGGGTGCTGGCGAGGGAACACGCTCAGAGCCGCGCCCGCACGCGGGGTCCACCGTCCTAACTCACCCCATCCAACACAGACAGTCTGGCACACGAAGGCGTTCGTCCCAGTGGTGCAAATAACCCAGACGTCTCTGACCCCGTATGTGCCCGTGTCGCGACAAGACGTCGGCCAGCACCAGGGCTGCGTGCAGACAAGCGGCACGCGGGTGGCTCGGAAAGTCGGCACGTGACAGAACCAAGACACCCGCTGAGGCTCCCGAAACCAGAGAGCCACATAGGGACAGCCACACCGAGACACCGCGCAGGAACAGCCACCAGAAACAGCCACGGGGGACAGCAGGGAATAGGGACAGCCAGGGAATGGGGACAGCCGCACACGGACAGCCCCACAGAGACTGTCCCATGGGGACAACCCCACAGGGACAGCCCCACAGAGACTGTCCCACAGAGACTGTCCCATGGGGACAACCCCACAGGGACAGCCCCACAGACTGTCCCATGGGGACAGCCGCACGGGGACAGCCCCACGGGGACAGCCGCACGGGGACAGCCACACAGGGACAGCCGCATAGGGACAGCCCCACAGGGACAGGCATGGATCGGGACTGCAGCAGCAAGGGGGCCAGCACACAACACACACGAGGGGACAGCAGGGTTCCGTGCAGCAGCCGCTGGCCGTCTAAGTCACGTTTCAATGCAATGGAGCGAAGCGCTCAGCTCCATAGGGACCACGACACCCACATGGCTCAGAGAGCTGCCAGCGAAGACTGGGGCCCCGCCGGCGCCACCCGACCCCAGGCGCTCCGCAATGCGGGGACGAAGAGGAGCGCGGGCGGGGCGCACGCCGGGCAAGCACAGCCCGGACGGGCGCCTGCGAGGGGCGCCCCTGGAAGAGCCCGTGGCTGCAGCCTGGAGACGCCGGAACACCGGGGGGGGGGGGGGGGCGCTCCTACAGAGGACCCAGCACGCTGCTCTCCCGGCGCCCCGACAGCCGCCCCCACGGCAGGCAGCCCCTGCCAGCTCTCAGTCCCCGGTGAGTATGGGGGCGCTCTGTGGGGGCCCGGGTGCAGCCTAAGCATGAATGGTAGCACAGCCACAGGCTGACCCAGGGTTCCCCTAGCCCTCCCGCCACGGGCTGACCCGCCCACATAGAGACCGGTGCCCAAGGCCACCTGCCCACCCCGGACCCAGACCCCTCTGTGTGCCCGGGCCCTGGCTGCTGATGGCCCTGCTGCCTCCCGCCCACCGCTCACCGCAGACTCACGGGCTGCAGCCCACAGTTCTCAGCCCGGCTCCAGCTCCCAGGACACCCGCCCGCCCTAGCACCCTCTGGAGGAGGTCTGAAAACCAGGGAACATTCCGGAAGCAGCAGCACGGAGGGTGCCACCCCATCCCCGCCCCCAGCCAGCACGGAGGGGGACAGGGTGACACGGAACCAGGTTCCCACAGCCTCTGGAACCGACTCCCTCTCGAGCCCCAGCTCTGGACTTACACGGCAGGGCGAGACACCACCAGGTGAAGGCGGGGCTGGGAGGCGTGGCCAGAGCAGGGGCGTGGCTTACACACCGGCCTTTGCCAGCCTTTGCCCCAGTGGGATCCACACAACAGCCCTTCCTCACAGCACATCGGAGGCCACGCCTCCCGTGGACAGCACGAGAGGGCAGAGTCGGCTCCCCAGGCGTCAGCGGCAACTGTCCAGGAAGAGCCCCAGCAGCCACCGAGCCAGACCCTCGACACCGACGGACTTGGGCCCTGCTCCGCCCGCCGTGGCAAACGGCTGAGCCACACCGACCGAGCCCAGCATGGCTCTGAGAGCTGCCACCCAGGCCACCACGGCCTGACCCCAGGCCCAGTGTCGTCACCCCGGACAGCGCGCTTCTCCCCGCAATGCCTGCACTCATCTCCCAGACAGCTCAGCTGACTCCTGAGAGCCACGCCTCCCCGTGGTGGGGAGGCCCACGCCCAGACGAATGCCGAGGCTGAGGGCGGGCCTGACTCCAGAAGGAGAGAAAGACAAGAAGAAACGGCTGTTCACGAACACGCGCCACGGGGCCAAGGCTCTCACGGCCACAGTGCCCGCAGCGCTCCCAGACCGGGGATGAGGCCACCGGGGCGGGCCCCGGCCCCATCGGACTGCGTCCTCGTGAGGAGCCGCCATTGGACTGCATCCTCGTGGGGGCAGCCGCCATCGGACTGCGTCCTCGTGAGGAGCCGCCATCGGACTGCATCCTCGTGGGGGCAGCCGCCATCGGACTGCATCCTCGTGAGGGCAGCCGCCATCGGACTGCGTCCTCGTGGGGGCAGCCAGGACACACGTGCAGAGGGCCGACCGCGGGAGCCCGCAGCAGGGAGGCGCCGTGTGCAAGCCCAGGGCGAGGCCTCGGGAGCCGCCCCCAGGACCGGGCGACGTGCCTGTGGCCTCTGCCGCCGGCAGGGCTCCATCCTCCACGCAGCCCCCGAGCTGCCCCACTGCCTGGGAGTCGCCTCTGCCCGCCTGCCGGAAACCCTCGAGGTTCAACGTGGGCACCAGGGCCCTCGGGCTGGACTGAGCTGGAGGACAAGGCCCACATGGCGACTGTGCCGCCCAGCGTCACGGCACAGGACGAAGGCCTTGGAGAGGCCGGCGTCCGGATGCCCCAGGAGGGACAGGCGGCAGGAGGAGATCAGAGGAACCACCCACAGGCCCGCGTCCGAGAGAGCAGCCGGCACTCCCAGGCCCAGGGGCCCTGCGCAGGCGAGCCCCCGGCGACCCAGCACTGCTGACCGGGCGGCCCCCTTACCTCTTTAACCACGCTCCTGTCAACCTCGTCAAAGACTTCCTGAAACTCCTCGGCCGACAGCAGGGCACCCTCCCGGGCACGCACCCTCTGCAGAGGAAAGCAGCACACGTGAGGGCCCGGAACGGCCGGCGCCCGCCTCCCCACCCGTCCCGGGAGCCGCGGGCCGGGGCGGCGCCTACCTCCTCGATGGCCTGTCTGTGCGAGGCGTCCAGCTGGGCCTTGTTTAGCGCCTGCAGGAAGTCCTGGGGCTTCACCCCCGGTCTGCGGGGAGAGCCACGGCCCGGTGAGCACAGCGGCCAGCCCCCGGGCGCCTGCCAGGCCCCGGCCCTCCTTCCAGCCCGGTCATCTTGTCCGAGGCCCCGGGAGACCCCACTGCCCCCCGTGAACAGGGGCGACAGCCTCACAGCTGGCATCCCACCTGCTGCGCTAACCGGCCTCGGAGTGGCTGCCTGCCCCGGCACGGGCCACGCTCGGGGACCCGGCCAGCGCACAGCTGTCCCCTCCCCAGGGAGAAGTGGGCCCGGCACGCACTCCTGAACGGAGGCCTCCCCGGCTCCCGGCACGGAGGCCAGCACCTCGAAGGCAGCCCGCGTCCCCAGCCGTCTCCGGAACAGCGAGGTCTGGAGGGACTTCTGCAGGGAACACACGCGCGGTGGCTCGGCCCGGCCCGGCCCGGCCCACTCCTGGCCGCGCCTTCCCCGCCCTCCACCACCGGGCAGAGGCAGGCGTCAGGGAGACGGGAGGCCGGGTCCCTGCCCGGCTGAGCCACGGGGCCGGCTGTGTGGGTGAGAGGCGGGCGCAGCCTCCCTGCACTGGGGTCCTGGCTCCCCCACACCAGGCTCTGTGATGGACGGCTGCCCTCGAGGGTGGGGGTGGGGAGGGAAGCTCCGGTCAGCCGTGTCCACCACACAGCCACGCTCAGGTGCCCCTCGGAGGTGACCCCACCCCTCCACCCGGGCCTGCTGGGCAGGGCTGGGGGCCCATCTGGTGAGCTCAGGTCAGGCCCCGGGGAGCTCTGGGGGACAGCTCCGGGCACAGCCAGGAGGGGGGCCGCAGCCTTACCATGAGGTAGCCCCGGAACTGATTGTACACGATGGCCGTCAGCAAGTTCATGAGAAACAGGCTTCCTGGGGGGGGGGGGGGCACCCCGGTCACAGGGACACCACAGGTGGGCAGAGGGCGGGGCCCTGACTCCAAACCGTCCCCAGGGCCCCCAGCGCTGGGGCAGCGGGAGGGCACAGGGCCTGGGGACACCCTCAACCTCCCCGTCAGCAGGACGATGCAGGGACATCAGTGGCTGCAGACCACAAACCGTGGGTGAAGTTATGGGTGGGGGTCGCACTGGGGCGAGGTACAGGGTGGGGGACGGGGCGCACTGGGGCCCTTGGGGAGGGCGCGAGCAGCACACTCACCGATCAGGGTGAACAGGATGAAGAAGAGGGCGTAGGCCCGGTTCCTGGAATACGCGGGGATCATCACTGGGAGAAGGAATCCAAGAACCTGAAAATGTGGCCCAGCCTCGGCCCGCGTCCCAGGGCCACCTCACGCCATCCACACGCCCCAGCCTCGGCCCGCGTCCCAGGGCCACCTCACACCCCAGCCTCGGCCCGCGTCCCAGGGCCACCTCACACCCCAGCCTCGGCCCGCGTCCCAGGGCCACCTCACGCCGCCCACACGCCCCAGCCTCGGCCCCGCGTCCCAGGGCCACCTCTCGCCGCCCACACGCCCCAGCCTCGGCCCGCGTCCCAGGGCCACCTCACGCCGCCCACACGCCCCAGCCTCGGCCCGCGTCCCAGGGCCACCTCTCGCCGCCCACACGCCCCAGCCTCGGCCCGCGTCCCAGGGCCACCTCACACCGCCCACCCGCCCCAGCCTCGGCCCCGCGTCCCAGGGCCACCTCTCGCCGCCCACACGCCCCAGCCTCGGCCCGCGTCCCAGGGCCACCTCTCGCCGCCCACACGCCCCAGCCTCGGCCCGCGTCCCAGGGCCACCTCACGCCGCCCACACGCCCCAGCCTCGGCCCGCGTCCCAGGGCCACCTCTCGCCCCAGCCTCGGCCCGCGTCCCAGGGCCACCTCTCGCCGCCCACACGCCCCAGCCTCGGCCCGCGTCCCAGGGCCACCTCACACCGCCCACCCGCCCCAGCCTCGGCCCCGCGTCCCAGGGCCACCTCTCGCCGCCCACACGCCCCAGCCTCGGCCCGCGTCCCAGGGCCACCTCTCGCCCCAGCCTCGGCCCGCGTCCCAGGGCCACCTCTCGCCGCCCACACGCCCCAGCCTCGGCCCCGCGTCCCAGGGCCACCTCTCGCCGCCCACACGCCCCAGCCTCGGCCCGCGTCCCAGGGCCACCTCACGCCGCCCACACGCCCCAGCCTCGGCCCGCGTCCCAGGGCCACCTCTCGCCGCCCACACGCCCCAGCCTCGGCCCGCGTCCCAGGGCCACCTCTCGCCGCCCACACGCCCCAGCCTCGGCCCGCGTCCCAGGGCCACCTCACGCCCCAGCCTCGGCCCCGCGTCCCAGGGCCACCTCACGCCGCCCACACTCCCCAGCGTCCTCTGGCGAGGGGACTCCCAGCTGCCCTCCTGGGGAGGTGTCTGTGGCCACAGCCACTCTGAGCCCCAGACAGAAAGCCCCAGGACTGCGGCCTCCCACGCCGGCCTCGCCCCAGCTCACGGCGCCCACACAGGGCATCGTGTCGCTCACCCACGGCCTCTCGGGCCCTCAGAGGGAGGAGGCGCAGGGACCCGGGCGAGAGGGGGAGGGAGAGGTGGAGGAGCAGGAAAGGAAGGGGAAGTGGGGCAGAGAGCGGAGAGGAACAGAACGGGACGAGGCCAGCACCCCGCCTCCGCCTCCCCACCGCCTCAGAGGCCTCGGCCGCCCCAGGTCCCGCCCTCGCTGCCCACGCACCGTCAGGGTTGTTGGCCGTGGTCAGCAGCACCAGGAGGGAAGTCAGAGCCTCTGGAAGGTTCCGGAAGTACGTCAGCCGCTCTCTGGCCTGCCCTTCGTCCTGCTCAGGGCAGAGGGGGCAGCTCCAGGCCCACAGCCCCCAGCCCGCAGCGCCCAGGATTGCCCAGCAGGGCCCTGGCCCAGGGACCACCCCCTGCAGGGCCACCACCCTGCGAGCCACAGAGAAAGCCCAGCCTAACAGTGTGTCCCGGCATGGCCACCAACAGGCCCCGCGGGGCTCCACCGGTGGGCACGGCCCCAGCTTGCTGCCAGATAAGGGAGGGGCTGAGAGTCGGGCAGGACCCCAAGGGCCCTCAGAGGTGGTCCCCTCCCGGCTGGGGCCCATCCCAGCAGTCAGGGAACCATCCGTGCCCGGCTCCCCCTCCCTCCCAGGCAGAGTGAAGGCCACGGGCTGGGGTCTCCCGGGCACCCTCCACCAAACCTGCAGCCCCCAGCCAGGCACGGCAGGGCGTGGCCCTCGGACATCAGCAGCGCTGGCGCTAGGGAGCTGCTGCCAAGCCAGGTGCCAGCCCAAAGCAGCCCCTGCAGGGAGGCACCTCCTCCACCTCTGCGACCACACCCCTGCACAGCCATCATCCACTTCCCCCAGTTCATCCGCTCGATGCCACGGGACCCGGCTGCCGAGCGTGGGGCCCCAAGTAGACACACTTCCCACCAGAGATCACTGAGAGGAAGTTACAGGGCCAGGGGACGGCCAGGCAGAGCCACGAGTGGGGCAGGCTGCGGCTGGACGAGCCCTCGAGCGGGGGGCTGGGAGAGGGCGGATGGACGCCAAGCGCCTGCAGAGCTGGCTCTGGGGGACCCGGAAGGTGGGCTTTCCCCATAGATGCAGCCGGGGTGGCAGGACCACAAGGCTGAGCTGGCCCCAGCAATCCCACCGCCCCCCGAGCTACGTCAGGGCCAGCCTCGTGCCCACCGAGGATGGTCCAGCAGCTGTGTCAGTCGACAAACAAGGTCGCTGAGGCCCACAGAGGGCAGGCGCCCACCCAGCCCTCTCCCGACCCACCCCCGGGGCCTCCAAAGGGCTTCTTGCTGCTCCGCTGCAAACCAGCTGCTCCCCGAGTGCCAGCAGCAGGCCTGACCTCCTGGGAGGGGAGGCAGAGGGCCCTGGGCTCAGGGGACCGGGTCCCACAAGCAACGCGAGGCCACACCCCAGACGGCAGCCCTGGGTCTCGGGCGCCTCCCGGAGAACAGGACGGCGGGGGCTGGGCACAGAACCCTCAGGCCACGGGAGCCAGGCCACGCAAGGCAAGGCCACACAGGCACACGCCAGCTCCCGCAGGCACACGCCCTCCCTGCCTCGCTGGAGGCAGCGCGTGGCCGAGGCTGAGGAACCAGGGCCAGGCCGGCCGTCGACGGGCAGCCGTCTTCCCCAGCGCGGACATGGTGGCCGCCCGGCCCACTTCCCCTCCAGGAGGACACCCGGGCCTGGAGAGGGCCACTCAGCACTTCCCAGGCAAACGCCCACACCCTCGTCTCAGGGCCGCGGCTGCTGCCACCCCAGCCCACACGCCAGTGCTGCACCCACGCTGGGCGCCGGGAGCGGCCGTGACCACAGCTCTCACTGGTCAACCACACGGGGGCCTTGGGGTCCCACCAGCTGGCCCAGGCTGCAGCTCCACAGCTGCCCACACACATGGAAACAGACTCACACACAGAAACACAAGCAGGACACACAGGCGCACACACACACACACACAGCACAGACACACACAGACACACAGACACACAGATACACACAGATACACAGGCACACACAGACAGCACACGGACACACAGGCACACACACAGCACACAGACACACACAGGCACACAGACACACAGACACACACAGACGCACACAGATACACAGGCACACACAGAGACAGCACACGGACACAGACACACACAGATACACAGGCACACACAGACAGCACACGGACACACAGGCACACACACAGCACACAGACACACACAGATACACAGGCACACACAGACAGCACACAGACACACAGGCACACACACAGCACACAGACACACACAGGCACACACACAGACACACACACACAAACACACAGGCACACACACAGCACACAGACACACACAGACACACACAGCACAGACACACACAGATACACAGGCACACACACAGACAACACACAGACACACACAGATACACAGACACACACAGAGACAGCACACAGACACACGGCACACACACAGCACACAGACACACACAGGCACACACACAGACAGCACAGACACACACACAGACAGCACACAGACACAGACACGTGGAAACAGAGACAGCACGCACACACAGACATAGACAGCACACACATACATGGAAACAGAGACGCACACACAGACAGCACAGACACATACATGGGAACAGAGCACACATAGACAAACATACAGACAGCACACAGACACACACACACGGAAACACAGAGATGGCACACAGATACACATACACACACAGAAACATAAGCAGGACACACAGACACACACACACGGAAACAGAGACAGCACACAGACATACACACACATGTGGAAACACAGACACACACACGGACACACACGGACACACACACACACACACACACTCTGGTGTCTCAGGCTGACTCCTCCCACCCGGGCTTGGAAGGCACAGCCTCAGCCTCCTCCCTGGCCGCACGAGCTCACCCCCAAAGGCAGCCACGAGCGCCGAGCCATCCCCAGCCAAGCGCCAGCCACGACCCGGGGGAGCAGAGCGGCAGGACGGCCTAGCCTGAGGATGACGGCGACCTGGCCAGGAGCTGGGGACAGACACACGGCATCACAGGCGGGCAGCAGGGCCGGGGGGAGTGGCTGGCGCCTGGAGCGGCAGATGGGGCCGTGGTCACAGAGGCCGGGCCAGCACGAGGGGCCTCAGGACAGGAGGGGCCCAGAGAAAGCCACGTGTCAGGAGCAGGGCTGGGGGCACGGGGGAGCCCCCTCCGCACAGGCCCAGGATGGGTTGGGGTGCAATAGGCCCAGGGAGCTTGGGGACGAGGCAGGAAGCAGGCCACGTAGCCCAAGGCCCAGGAGACGGGGGACAGACGGCGGGGGCAGCTGCTGCGCGCCTGGGGCGGGGGCCGAGCTGAGCCAAGGGCAGCCCCCGGCCCTTACCGTCTCGCCAGCAAACAGCAACATGCCGAACACGGTGAAGAGGCACAGGTGGATGGCCAGCAGCAGCCCGACACTGAGGAGAAGCAGGTGCTTAGCAGCGGGGCCGTGGCATCCCCAGGCCCAGGGACGCCGACCTGCCCGCCAGGCTGGGGTACCAGGGCCCCCAAGGGCCTGGGCACCGCCCACCCCTTCCGCCCCCTGCCTCGAGCTCCGCCTTGGGGCCTGCAAGACGGGCCCCCACTTGGGCAGGAAAAGCTCCTACCACAGAGGCACAGGGGCGGGCACCGGGGGCACTGCCAGGGAGGGGCCTCGGGGCAGAGGGAGAGGCAGCCGGGCAGAGGGGGTCCCGCAGAGCCCCTTGTGGCCACCAGGGCTTCCCTGCCTTTACCAGGCCCAAGCTGGCGGCACAAAAGTGTGGAGCCAGGTGGGGGGAGGGGGGAGCGGCCGCAGCAGCACGGGGGGGGGACAAGCAAAGACCCCAAGCCGGCACCAGCCATGCCCCAAGCAGGGAGGGACCCAGAGCTAGGAGTGTCGAGCGGGCGCAGGGGCCTCACCTGGCCATATCCGGCAGCGACCACCGGAGGCACTTCAGGGTCTTCTTCATCATGGACGAGTTCTGCAGCAGGAAGAAGGGGCGCAGGAGCCGGCGGATCCGCAGGGGCTGGGGAGACCGAGCACCAAGGCCTGGCTGAGCCACGCAGGGGATGGGGCACCAGGCACCAAGGCCTGGTGCAGCCACGCAGGGGATGGGGCACCGAGCACCAAGGCCTGGCTGAGCCACGCAGGGGATGGGGCACCGGGCACCAAGGCCTGGCTGAGCCACGCAGGGGCTGGGGCACTGAGCACCAAGGCCTGGCTGAGCCACGCAGGGGCTGGGGCACCGGGCACCAAGACCTGGCTGAGCCACGCAGGGGCTGGGGCACCGAGCACCAAGGCCTGGCTGAGCCACGCAGGGGCTGGGGCACTGAGCACCAAGGCCTGGCTGAGCAACGCAGGGGCTGGGGCACCGGGCACCAAGGCCTGGCTGAGCCACGCAGGGGCTGGGGCACTGAGCACCAAGGCCTGGCTGAGCAACGCAGGGGCTGGGGCACCGGGCACCAAGGCCTGGCTGAGCCACGCAGGGGATGGGGCACCGAGCACCAAGGCCTGGCTGAGCCACGCAGGGGCTGGGGCACCGGGCACCAAGGCCTGGTGCAGCCACGCAGGGGCTGGGGCACCGAGCACCAAGGCCTGGCTGAGCAACGCAGGGGCTGGGGCACCGAGCACCAAGGCCTGGCTGAGCCACGCAGGGGCTGGGGCACCAGGCACCAAGGCCTGGCTGAGCCACGCAGGGGCTGGGGCACTGAGCACCAAGGCCTGGCTGAGCAACGCAGGGGCTAGGGGCACCGGGCACCAAGGCCTGGCTGAGCCACGCAGGGGATGGGGCACCGGGCACCAAGGCCTGGTGCAGCCACGCAGAGGCTGGGGCACCCAGCACCAAGGCCTGGCTGAGCCACGCAGGGGCTGGGGCACCGAGCACCAAGGCCTGGCTGAGCCACGCAGGGGCTGGGGCACCGGGGACCAAGTCCTGGCTGAGCCACGCAGGGGCTGGGGCACCGAGCACCAAGGCCTGGTGCAGCCACATCCGCCCTCCCCCGGTCCCAGAGACAGAGCTGGGGGTCTGGGTTCTCACGCTGGCTCTGAGCCCGTCCAGGACACAGCCCCTCCCCCTCCTTGTCGCCGGCCACTGGGTGCCGACTTAGGCTGTTCCCTCCCTATGCCCATCAATGTCCTCCTCCCACTGTTGGGTAGAAAGTCAGAAATCAGCCCGCGTGTGTGTGAGGGCCGGGGGGGGGGGGGGTGCACAGGCTGAGGCGGCCGGGTGTCCTCACTGCGCAGTCCTGCCCAGACCCCGTCCCCGCGAGTCCGCCCCCCCCCCCACTAAGCAGCTATCCGAGCAGCAAAGCCCTCACCCCTCCCCCAGGCAGGTACCCCGGGGAGGCTCGCCCGCCTGCGCCAGGCCTGGGGAGGAGTTCTAGATCACACCCAGCGATCCTGTCCTGGGGGGGCACGGGGGAACCGACCCCTTTCCCGCATAAGCCCCAGTCTGAGCCCCGACTGCGTGCCCAGTGCTCAGAGCTGAGCGCCCGCCTGGCCTGCCAGCTGCACTCTGGCCATCGGCCCACACGACCCTGCTCTCCCAGTCAGTGCCGGGCGCTGCCTCCCCCTCTCCCTCTCTCCCTCCTCCTTCTCCCTCTCTCTATCACAGATTCTGTCCCATCCATTCTGACGGATGCTCTACTCCCATTACACCTTGCTACCTTGCTGACCACTGCTGTCTGAAGACAAGAACCCACACCTCCCTGCTAACACCCACCTCCAGGCGGCTAGGCTGCCCCACCCTGCCCCAGGGCTGCCCCATCTCCTCCCTCCTCTGCCATCACCAGGAAGTGTCACTTTTACACGCAACACTCTCCATCCCCCCACCTCAATTCTCCATCCCCCCTCAACTCTCCATCCCTCCCCCACCTCAACTCTCCATCCCTCCCCCCACAACTCTCCATCCCCCCTCAACTCTCCATCCCTCCCCCACCTCAACTCTCCATCCCTCCCCCCACCTCAACTCTCCATCCCTCCCCCCACCTCAACTCTCCATCCCTCCCCTACCTCAACTCTCCATCCCTCCCCCACCTCAACTCTCCATCCCTCCCCTACCTCAACTCTCCATCCCTCCCCCCACCTCAACTCTCCATCCCTCCCCCCACAACTCTCCATCCCCCCACCTCAACTCTCCATCCCTCCCCCCACCTCAACTCTCCATCCCTCCCCCACCTCAACTCTCCAACCCTCCCCTACCTCAACTCTCCATCCCTCCCCCGCCCACCCCAGCCCATCCTCCTCCCCCACACCAGGGCCTCCAGGGTGGCCTCCAGGCCCACCCACCCGTCAGCACCAGGCCTCCGCAGACACTGCTGCACCTCACACACTGGGTCCCAGGCTCGGTGCTGCTGTCTGGCCTCCACCCTCCACACAAGCTGCTCGTCCCGTAACTGAGCCTCCTGTGCCCAGGCCCAGCTGAGACCAGAGCTCCCCAGTCTCATGTCCTAGCATCTCACCCAGACCCGGCTCCCACTCAGCATCTCACCCAGACCCGGGTCCCACTCAGCATCTCACCCAGACCCGGGTCCTACTCCATCTCACCCAGACCTGGCTCCCACTCAGCATCTCACCCAGACCCGGGTCCCACTGCATCTCACCCAGACCCGGATCCCACTGCATCTCACCCAGACCCGGCTCCCACTGCATCTCACCCAGACCCGGCTCCCACTCAGCATCTCACCCAGACCCGGGTCCTACTCCATCTCACCCAGACCCGGCTCCCACTCAGCATCTCACCCAGACCCGGGTCCCACTCAGCATCTCACCCAGACCCGGGTCCCACTCAATACCCCACCCAGACCCGGGTCCCACTGCATCTCACCCAGACCCGGCTCCCACTCAGCACCTCACCCAGACCCGGCTCCCACTCAGCATCTCACCCAGACCCGGGTCCCACTCAATACCTCACCCAGACCCGGGTCCCACTGCATCTCACCCAGACCCGGGTCCCACTGCATCTCACCCAGACCCGGGTCCCACTGCATCTCACCCAGACCCGGGTCCCACTCAGCATCTCACCCAGACCCGGGTCCCACTGCATCTCACCCAGACCCGGGTCCCACTGCATCTCACCCAGACCTGGGTCCCACTGCATCTCACCCAGACCCGGGTCCCACTCAATACCTCACCCAGACCCCGGTCCCACTCAGCATCTCACCCAGATCCGGGTCCCACTGCATCTCACCCAGACCCGGGTCCCACTGCATCTCACCCAGACCCGGCTCCCACTCAGCATCTCACCCAGATCCGGGCACGGCGGCCACGGTGCAGCTGTTCCGTCCCCCACTGGCTCCACCTCCCTCTCCAGCTTCCTGCTAAGGCCACACGGGGAGGCAGCAGTGAGGGCTCCCTGCCACCCGCGGGGCAGACCCGGATGGAGTCCCTAGACCCTGGCTGCGGCCAGACCCAGCCCTAGCAATTCAAAGCATTTGGGGAGTGAACCAGAGGCTGGAAGACTTATCTTTCTCCCTTCCGCCTTTCAAATCAACTTTCTTTGAAATAGGGTGGGGGTGGAAGGGCTGTGGCAGAGGAGGCTGAGGCCCGCTTGCAAGGCCCACGTCCCACACCTGACACCGCTCAGGAGCCCCGCGGCTCCACTTCCCACCCAGCTCCCTGCTCAGGCCCGAGCGAAAGCAGAAACGACTCAATGCCTGGGTCCCTGACACCCGTGGGAGGCCGCGTGCAGTTCTAGGTTGCTGGCTCAGCCTGGCCCAGCCTGGCTGTTGCAGCCATTTGGGGAATGAACCAATGGATGGAAGGTCTCCTCGCCCCGCCCTGCAGACGGAATAACTCCTTCCCTCCCTCTCTGTTACTCTGCCTTTCAAATACAGCATATTCGAAAGGGAACAAAGACCCTGCACGCTTCTTTCACAAAACCGGGCCCTGCCCTTCTGCCTCCACGGCTGCCACAGCTCTGCCATCCCCCACCCCGCTCAGCCCAGCTGCCAGGCTGGGCCCGCCCCTCCCGCAGGCACCGGGCCTCCCCAGCACTGCTCCTCCCTCCCCACCCCGGCTCCTGGGCCCGTGGGTCCGCCCCACCCTGAGATCCTGCGAGGGGCGGGGGGTGGCCTCTCTCACCCCAGGTGTCCCGTGCCACCAGGAGGGCTCCTGCCTGCACCCCCACCCGCAGGCCCCCAGGATGTCTGCTGAGCCACTGCTCCCAGGCCACGCTCCTCGGCCTCGGGAGGGCCCAGGACTGGCACAGGACCAAGACCACTGCCAGGGCCCCTCTGTCCACTGGCGGAAGCCCTGGTCCAAGGGGCCAAGTGGCCCGCAGCAGCTGGAGGTCCTGGCAGCTTCCCTCTCGCCCCCAACTCAGGAACCTGGACCCCAGCTCAGCTTCCCCAAGACACAGCCACCACCTGAGGGCCTTCCCAGCTGCCAGGGCCACACGAGGTCAGACGCAGGATCCAGAAGGAAGGGAGGCCCATCCAGATGACCCGCAGCCTGGGAGAGGCCGCCATGGCACCAGGGAGCCCGGCAAGGCCCTCGGGGAGGACGGCAGCCCAGAGCCTGAGCCCAGGGAAGCCACACGCTACAGCAGAGGTGGACAGGTGGCCAGGCCAGTGCAATCAGGCCCACCAGCCACAGCGGGCAGGAGACCCGACTCAGGGGAGAAACAGAGCCTGGCACAGGTCGGGGGCGCCGCCTGACGCCCACACGAGCTCCTCGTGCCCGACAGCTGACTACGGAGGGTCTGAATGATGGACGTGGGCCGTGTGTGGCAGGACAGCTTCAGCCAAGTCCTCCAGGGGCCGGCGCTGTGGCACCTGCATCCCATATGGGCGCTGGTTCAGGTCCCGGCTGCTCCACTTCCAACCCGGCTCCCTGCTCAGGCACCCGGGAAAGCAGTGGGGGATGGCCCAAGTGTTTGGGCTCCTGCACCCACAAGGGAGACCCAGAAGGACCTCCTGGCTCCTGGCTTTAGCCCAGCGCAGCCCTGGCTGTTACAGCCTATCGGGGAGTGAACCAGCGGATGGAAGATTCTGTCTGCCCCTCCCTAACTCTGAGGGAGGGAGGGAGGGAGGGGGTCAGCAGGGAAGCTCGACAGTGACGGCGACAAAGGACACTGACGGCCAGGGACGGACAGGCAGGGGAAGAGTAGGGCTGCGGTGGGGACACAGACACAGGCAGGCAGGGACACACAGACACGGACAGACACGGACAGGCGGGGGACACACACAGACACACACAGACACGGACAGACACGGACAGGCGGGAGACAGACAGACACGGACAGACAAGGACAGACACAGACAGACATGGACAGACACGGACAGACACGGACAGGCGGGGGACACACAGACAGACACGGACAGACACAGACAGACATGGACAGACATGGACAGACACGGACAGACACGGACAGGTGGAGGACACACAGACTCGGACAGACACGGACAGGTGGGGGACACACACACACAGACACAGACAGGCGGGGGACACAGACACGGACAGGCAGGGGACAGACAGATACGGACAGGTGGGGGACACAGACACAGACAGGCAGAGGACACAACAGAGGCAGACATGGACAAGTGGGGGGCACACACAGACACAGACAAGCAGGGGACACAGTCACAGACAGGCAGGGGACACACGCAGACATGGACAGGCGGGGGACACATGCAGACATGGACAGGCGGGGGACACACACAGACAGAAATGGACAGACATAGACAAACACGGACAGGCGGGGGACACACACAGACATGGGCAGGCAGGGGACACACAAAGACATGGACAGGCAGGGGAGACAGACAGGCATGGGACACAGACAGACAGACACGGACAGGCGGGGGACACACACAGACACGGACAGGTGGGGGACACACACAGAAATGGACAGACATAGACAGACATGGACAGGCGGGGGACACATACAGACATGGGCAGGCGGGGACACACACAGACATGGAAAGGCGGGGGACACACACAGACATGGGCAGGCAGGGGACACACACAGACATGGACAGGCGGGGGAGACAGGCATGGACACAGACAGACACGGACAGGCAGGGGACACACAGCCCCTCTAACAAGCCTGGAAGTGAAGAGTGTGCCCTCTGTCCCATGGGGGACTCTGAGCCCCCATCCTCGGCCACTACCCCAACTCCTGGGGTGCACACACGGTGGCCCCAGAGACAGGGACAGAGGCTGTGTCCACGCACTGGACCTGCCTGCCCTGCCCACCACACCTCGGGTGTGGCCTGGAGAGGAGGTGTGGCCTGGAGAGGAGGCGTGGCCTGGAGGAGGCGTGGCTCCCACTCCACAGTGGCCTGCAGGAGGATCCCAGGGAGGCCGTGGGCTGGGGCTAGGTCTCCCCTAGCCGGCACTTCCTGGGGCCCCCGCATTCCTGCTCCCACTCCTACCACACTGGGTCTCCCTGCTCTGCAAGAAGGGTGTCCCCCTAGGAACTCCACGGTCCCACCGGGTTGGGCATGAGGTATTCACGGCAGGAGCTGGCCCTGCGGCCAAGCCCAGGCTGGGGCCTCTGGACCCAGTGCACAGCGAGGTCTGCGTCTCCTGGAGCCCCCACCCCCGCCCCGGCCAGCAGGGAAAGCATTGGAAAACTCCAGCGGTCAAACACAGCAGGCCCCGAGGTCCAGGCTGCACAGCAGACCACGAACCCAGACCCCTGGGCGGTGGCTGCGGTCGGCCGGGCCAGACCCGTCGGCACCCACACCCAGGTCCTCGCTCGCTCGGCCGACACACGTGTCTGTTGGTGGATCCTCTCCCATGTTTCCCAGGAGGACCCGCGGGTCGCACAGCGGTGGCCCCCAAGACGGCCCCCACAGCCGTCCCTCAGACGTGGCCCCGCCTCTCTGGGAACAAAGCCTTCCTTTTGGTGGAAGAGGGCGTGTCTGATCACGGGGCGGGAGCTGCACGCTGTTACCAGGGGAAGCGCGGATGCATGCCGGGGCGCTGGGCGTGGGCTACTCCATCCACCCCCGCTGCTCCCCAGAGGCCGGCCAGCAGGACAGGGCCCTGGAGGGCTGTGGGCAGGAGGCGGGCGATGCGCAGCGCTGCCTGCCCTGCACCGGCTGTGCCCAGGCGGCACGGGGCTTCCGGCACAAGTGGGGATGGGGGAGCTCCCTGCTCTGTGGGCCCCGACCCGGCTCTCTCGACTTTCACTACGGAAGCACCGGGGTTCCCTGGACAACCCCAAACCAGCCTGGCCGGCACTGCCCACAGGAAGCAGGGGTGCTTCTGGGTGCGGGGGGGAGACAAAGACACCGCAGAGAGGGTGCGAGCGGGCGGGCCTACAGAGCCCTGACGGGACTGCCGGCAGCGACAGGCCCTGAGGTGGCTCTGGCGGGAGGGACTGGGCTGCTGCGTGGTCACACGTCCTCCACCCACCAGGGAAGGACCCAAGGGAGACCTGGGGACCCCGCCAGGCCTTCACTTCCCCATCTGCGGGGCAGGGACAAGGCTCCAGGTGGCAGAAAGGGGGCGGCACGGTCCCACGTCCCCCGAGGCAGCCGCCGGGTCACCCACCTCCTGACACATGAGGCTCAGGGACACCGCCCAGTCCACCAGAGACACGAGCAGCACCAGGAGGTAGGCCAGCAGCCAGAGGCTGTTCCGGAACTCGGCCCACCCGACCAGGTAACCCTGCAAGAGAGAGACGGCGAGCCGGGCAGCCACATGGAAAGGGCCTCGGGCTTCGGTGCCGGGGAGCAGCGAGCCCAGCGGCTGGGGCAGAAACAGCGCCGTCCAGCGAGCGCGCCCAGCCACGTGGAGGCGGCCACAGAGGTCAGGCTGCAGAACACAGCCCGCTCCCCACTTCCTGCGACTCCAGGTGCACGGGGCTGTTCTGGTCAAAACCCTCCAGCCCGCTGACCGCACCCCGGGCTCCACAGCAAGAAACGAGGAACAGTCCAGGGCCACAGCCACGCGGCCCTCAGCCCTTCCCACCAGGGCCATGGGCCGGCACTGGACAAGCCACCAGGGGACGGGGCTGCAGCACAGCATGGCCGAGCCTGCACAAGGTGCAGCCTGGGTGCCTCCTAACACAGTGCACAAGGATGTGGGGGCTGCGGCACGGGGGGAGCCGGACCCGCTACTGGACAAAAGCCATGGACACGGGGCCCACGGAGGGTCCCGCCCCTCGGGCTCCAACCACAGAGAAAACGCAGTCAGCTCTGTGGCCGCCTCTTTCTGTACCCCACTCCCTCCCCTCCTCTCTGCTAGGGGCATGTGGGCGAGCCGTGAGGACAGCCCAGGGCCACGCCCCCGGGACAGCACAGCCTGCCCCGTCCTCAGCAGCGCCCTAAGGCACCGGCTCCCCAGGAGGGCCGCGGGGGGCCCGGGGCACCCGCTCACCTTCACGCAGACGTCGGCCACGAAGACGAGCAGGCAGAGCGCCTCGAGGCTCTCGGCCAGGCCACAGGGCGGCTCCCAGGGCGGGAGGCGGAAGCGCACGTCGGCCGTCCTGGTGAGGGAGGAAGGCGTCTCCACGAAAGCCAGAGCCAGGATCAGGAAGATGGTGAAGCCCAGAGCCCTGGGGAGGGCGACGCCCGGTTAGCATTCGAGAAGCAGCCGCCCTCCGGGGCCAAGAGGCCGACGGGCAGCAGGACGCCGGGGGCCGAGGGCTGTGGCCGCTCGCGCCTGGCCAGGCCACAGTGACCTGGTCAAGACTGCTGCCCTGCCCCCCCACGCCCTCCTGTCAGGCCGAGCTTCTCTGGGAGCGGCCCCTGCAGCGAGCCCAGGCCCCACGTTCTCACCGTTGGCACGTGTTCGAGTAATACCGTCGGTACAGCCACATTGAGCTGGCGTCCATGCGGTGATTGATGGAGCGGTACTGGAAGCAAAAGGCCCGGCGGAGCGGGTGAGCAGGTGCCCTGGGTGCCGCACGCCTGTGTGGCCCTGACCACGCCCCACAGCACTCACAGCCACGCACCATGCACCCGTCTCACCCCGAGACGGGCCCAAGAGGGAGGACAGGCCACGGGCGGCAGGGGCGCGTCAGCATGGGGACAAGGGGCCCCCAACAGGCTCAGACCATCCCCGGCTGCCAGGTGTGCCCAGCAGAACAAGGGCTCCTCCAGGGAGACAGCAGGGCTGGCAGGTGCACGGGGCAGGTGCCCAGGACTACCAGATGCGTGAGGCTGACACCAGGTACACGGAGCAGACACTCCAGGGCTGGCAGGTACACGGAGCAGACACCCAGGGCTGGCAGGTGCACAGAGCAGACACCCAGGGCTGGCAGGTGCACGGGGCAGGCGCCCAGGACTACCAGATGTGTGAGGCTGACACCAGGTACACAGAGCAGACACCCAGGGCTGGCAGGTACACGGAGCAGACACTCCAGGTAGAGGTGTGCCCTCTACCTCCCCGTGAGACTCCCTCTCCAACTGTGTGCAAGGCCCACGCCAGCCGCAGGGTGCCCCCACCCAGCACCCAGAACAGCTGGCCCACACCAGGCCCTGGAACACGGGAAACCAGCGACACAAAGGGTCCTGGGCTGGGAGGTGGCCTGGTCCAGCCGCCCCGGGCACAGCACTGCCCACGCACACAGCGGCGGCCTCCAAGGACAGCGAGGAGTGAAGGGGCAGGGGAAGCTCTCGGCCCCAGGTGACCGAACCCCACCCCCACCCCCCACCCCGCAGAGCCGCAGACAGGCCGGGCCCAGCCGTCACCCACCTGGATGGCGTCTTCAATGAAGACCACAGCCTGGTCAATGCGGAGGTCCCGCCTGGCTGAGGCACCTGCAGACGGGACACGTGGGTGACCAGGGGGCCACCTGGCCGCATCCTACAGGGCCCCCTCCCCAGGGAAAGAGACCCTGACGGCGGGGAGTAGCCTCGGCCCGCAGCCTGGCAGCCCAGCACCAGCCCAGGGCAGGACCCGACCGGTTAAGGAGCCGCTGCATCTCGCGCCCAGGGCACCAAGCCCAGAGCACCACAGCACCCAGGCAGAGCACGGTCAGAACCCCCACCTGCTGCGCACACCGTGGTGCCTCCTCCCGCGCCAAACGGTGCTGTTGAGAAGGGTGCCGCGGGTGCCCGCCAGGCCCGGAGCAGGAGTGTGCTCAGGAAAGCGGCTGCCATCCCGGCCCTGCTGCCGGCCTGGCCCCACCACGGGCCTCCCGGGCAGGGGCAGCCATCGCCCCCTACCACCTGGTGATCTGGTTCCCATGGCACAGCGGGCACGGAGCCGGCAAGGGTAGAGGCTGGGTCCTGGCTGGGAGGGAGGGGCCTGCAGGGGAAACTGAGTCAGCATGCAGCTGACCCCGTAGCAGATGCAAGAGCCAGGGGCACGGCTGCAGGACCAGCCGCCCAGCAGGCGAGGCCCAGGGCAACCAGGAACTGGGAGGCCCAAGCCCCTGTGGCTGGGTGAGCACAAGTGGCTCAGACTTGTACAAACCAGCATCCAGACAGCCGGGCCGCGAGGACCAGGGGCGCACAGCACCCAGCCTGTGAGCTCAGCCTGGGTCAGAAGACAGCACAGGCCAGGTAGATCACAGATCACAGACCAGAGCCGGGCGCGGGCAGCGGGCAGCGGGCCCGTCCCCTCATCGGTTCACAGTTCTGCTGTCGCAGGACACAGCTCCAAAGCAGAACTGACAGCCAAGAGGCAGGGAGGGGGCAGCCTGGGCCCCTGTGCAGAGCTCAGGCCGCTGCCCACCAGGGTGCCCACCGATCAGAGACACGAGGGTCCATCCTGCCGCTGCTGCAGCCTTGACGGACGACCTGGAGCGAGGGTCTTCCTGGTCGGGGCCTCAGTTTCCCCACAGGCACAACCACAGGCTCACCCAGAGGGCCCTGAACCCTTGCCCGGGGAGTCTCTGACGGCGGTAGCTGTTTCTTGCACACACACAGCACCAGAGCAGATTCATCTGGCGAATGTGTGCAAAGCCCCAGGGGTCCGGGGAGAGGGGGCAGGGGCTCTGCGGCCCCCACGTGACCAGCTTCCCCAGGAAGAACCGAATCTCAACCTGGAGAGACCACACGATACGGCCGTGCAGACCACAGAAGAGGGGTCGACGCCCCGGCGCCAGCTCCAGTCCTGGGACGTGGAAGGGGCTGCATCCCCCCAGACAAGCAGAACTGACCCCACGGGCCCAGGGGGTCTGCCACGGAAGCGTCCAGGGCTCAGCTGGCTGGCTGCAGGCTTGTGGAATTACAGCTCAGGCCGCAAACCTCAGGAAGGCCATCCCAGGGCATGGCGGCCCCAGGGATCTTGTCACAGCCCTCAACGTGCACCACAGCTTCCCACAGGTCCCACAGGTCCCCCGGTGTGGACCTGCCCCGCCCCAGCCCGGCACCCTGGGGACCCCTGGCCACGCCTCCCCTCTCCCGCTGCTTCTCACCCCGCTCCCGCCATGGCCACGCCCTCACTCTGAACTCGGCTCAGGCATGCGCTCCAAAGCCCAGGCTGTCCCCGGACGGCAATGGCATGGGCTGCCAGGCACACGGGTCAGGATGCCACCACACAGCACCCACTCATCAGCCCTGGGCTCCCCCACAGCCAGTCTCCCGAGTGTTAGGATCCACCCTGTGAGCCTGGGCAAGCCTCAGCGCCTCCCGTACCCGCCCACCGGGACGCAGGCTGCCAGGATGGGTGGCTGGGGCGGGCGAGCGCTTCACCCACAGCCAACCAGCGAGCGACCTTCTCACCCAGGAACAGGGGATATGGGCTGTCCTCAGGCGGAGCTGAGTTGGAACTGGGGCGCGGGGTCCGCTGGGGGTCCCTGCGGCAGCCCCGCCCCCACGGCCGAGTCCCCCTGCAGGACACGCGAAACAGAGCCACAGGGGCCACTACAGTGCCTGGCAAGGCCGCCAGATCCGAGACCGAACAAGCCACCCTCAGTCGTCGCCGCCCCCTGCTCGGCACGCCTCACCGCCGCCCAGCCGCGATCTGGACCACAGAGCACCAGCCGGGTTCTCAGACGCCCTGCCACGGGCCGCGGTGGAGGGACAAGGAGCCCCCCTCGCCAGCCACGCTGCCCAGCTCTGGCCCCTGCCTCAACAGGCAGGTGTGGGGGGCAGCAGGCCACATCCATGTGGGCGCTGGTTCGAGTCCCAGCTGCTCCACTTCCGATCCAGCTCTCTACTGTGGCCTGGGAAGGCAGTGGAGGATGGCCCAGGTCCTTGGGCCCCTGCACCCACATGGGAGACCCGGAAGAAGCTCCTGGCTCCTGGCTTCAGATCGGCACAGCTCCAGCCGCTGCAGCCATTTGGGGAGTGAACCCGCGGATGGAAGACCTCTCTCTCTCTGCCTCTCAAATACATAAATCTTTCAAAAAAAAAAAAAAAACCAGAGCAGGTGTCAGCACCCAGGTGTCTGGTCAGCCAGGGCCAGGTCATGCAGCAATCACGATGCTCAGACCCTGGACAGCCACCAGCCCCGACGTGGCCCCCTGGAGTCTCTGGACACGGGTGACACCCCTCTGGGCAGCCCCTTTGCGCCCCTCACTGATCCTCCCCAGAAAGTTAAGCAACGTGCCAAGGTCACACAGCGGGGAAGAGGCAGCCCCGGAAAGGCCCCCAGGCCCCCAACACAGCCCTGTGTCCCCGGGCCCCCTCCTGCCTCCCTCACCAGACAGCTGCAGGGCCTGGGCCAGGCTGGAATGACCTGGGCTCCCCGGATGCAGCTGGTCCCTTCTCTGGGTGGCGGCCTCATCTCCGGGGGGCCACCCCCTGCGCCCCGGCAGTCCACAGACCGGAGGCCAGCGGGGGCGGGGCGCTGGTCCCACGCGGCCCCAGGGGACAGAGGAAGTCCTGCGGCCACAGAGGGCAGTGGTCAGGCAGGCACACACACCTCCGCTTCCTCATCTGTGAGCCAGCACCCAATTCCCCTGGCGCCGGCCACTCTGCCCGCCGTCCCCGGGGTCCAGCCACCGCCGAGGTCAACAGGAAGGGCCGGCGGGAGCGCCCGGGGCTGACAGCGGCCGAGGCCAGGCGAGGAAGCGGCCCAGGCCGCGCGGCAAGAGCCGGGCCGGGCCCCTCCTCGGACCCCAGCGCTGCGCAGGGTCCTCGGGCAGGCGGCTCCCCTCGCGCCCGCGGCGCCCGGGACCCGCGGGACCCCACGCGCGACCGCGACCCCCGCCCGGGCCCCTTCTCCAGGCTCTGCGGGCTCACCAGCGCTGACGTGGACGCTGCGACACGTGGGCCGCCCCGCGGGGCACTCACGGTCGCCGCTGCCGCCCCGGGCCCGACCCAGAAGGGGCTCCGACTCCGCCATCCCGGTCCGGCTCCGGAGAACCTCCGCGCGCCCGCGCGCCCCGCCACTGCGCATGCGCGGGGCCCGGGAGGCGGTGCGCCCGCGCCGCGTCGCCGGGGATGCCCTTCCCCGCAGCCAATGAGAACGGAGAGCTCTGTGCGGGGCGGGGCCTCCTAGATCCCGCCCCCCGGGGGTGGAGCCCGGTTTCTGGCGGCTCCGGCGCCCGGAGCAGGTTCCTGGCTTGGGTCCGGGAGCCCAGCTCACCTGTGGCTGCTTAGGAACGCAGGCCCTCGGGGATTCCCCCAGGAACGAAACCCCTGGAGACCTCCTGACTCTTCTCTGGGGCGGGGCCGGGCGCACTGTGGGGGCCCAGATAAGGGAAGCAGAGAGCCGCGGGCAACCGAGGCAGACGAGGCAGAACACCGGGCGTGAACAGACGAGGGTTCTTCCAACGGCTCCCAGAAAACAGGCCGGAACGCAGGGTAGGGCACGCGGTGAAGACGTGCACGCTCTGTACACTGTCTACACCGGGGTCGAAGGGATCTGTGTCTTTATTTGAAAGGCAGAGTTACAGAGAGGGGAGAGAGAGAGAGAGAGAGAGAGGTCTTCCAGCCACTAGTTCACTCCTCAAACGGCTGCAACGGCCAGAACTGGGCTGATCTGAAGCCAGGAGCTTCTTCCGGGTCTCCCATGCAGGTGCAGGGGCCCAAGGACTTGGGCCATCTTCTGCTGCTTTCCCAGGCCACAGCAGAGAGCTGGATCGGAAGAGGAGCAGCCGGGACTTGAACGGGAAGCCGGCATCGCAGGCGGAGGCTTTACCGGCTGCACCACAGCACTGGCCCCAAACCGCGTTTTTCATCAGTTTTGCAGGGCTGTTTGAAGCCCCCGCTGCCTGCAGGTCAGGATGACCGAAACTCCCACGCACTCCCTGCCTCGCCCCTGGAGGGCAGAAGTCCAGCGGCTCCCCTGGGCTGCGGTCCAGGGGCCTAAGTCTAAAGTGCCGGCTGCTCTGAGCTCCTGGGCGGCGACGGCAAATCCGCTCGGATGCTTGGGCGAGGGCAGAGGTCCAGGTGCTGCGGAGGCGTCCTCGGGCCCAGAGACGCCGGGTTCCTCCCCGACCCCTCACCAGTGCCAGCGAGCGGGTGGACTCCCGCCGGCGCCTCGCAGGGGAAGCCTAGGATGCATCTCTCAGGCCCCTCCTGCCACGTCTGCGTTGTCTCCCGTGGCGGGGGAGCCCAGGGCGTCACACACACGTGCGACACAGCGTTGACCGTCCTCACATCTTTCTTCATTTTCATTTGTATTCACAGGGCAGAGATGCTCCACCTCTGGCTCACCCCCAGATGTCTGCAGCAGCCAGGCGCTCCGGCCCAGTCTCCCGAGGCCGGCAGGGGCCCAGCCACTTGAGCCGGCGCCTGCAGCTCGCAGGTGCGCGCGGGCAGGAAGCTGGACTGGGACCATGGACGGCTGGACCAGACGTGCTTGTCTTCCTCGAAGAGAAGAATTTCCGACGTGAGACAGACAGGGGTGTGAGCGAGCCCAAGAAGCGAGCCAGGCGGGCCGGCGGACGGGCCGATGGAGGGGCCGACGGGCATCTGAGCAGAGAACAGAGAGCCCTGTGCACAGACTGGACTTGTAATCGTGTGGGCGCACGGCTTCGGCCCCCTCCCCTAATGGGGCTGTTGTTGCTGGGCGAGGGTCTTCTGGGCCTGGGTGTGTGAGATCCTCCGGAGGCTTCAGCCCAGCAGCATACTGGACCCAACAGCCCCGGGGCACAGGGCTGGGAGGATTCTCCCAGAATGCCCCTGGGGCTGGACTCGGACTCACCCAAGGTTATCAGACTGGGCAAGACTTCGGATGCCAAGGCCAGCTTCTAGACTTCGTCCCCCGCTCAGCGTCAGCCTGGCTCAGGCACAGGCTAACGCCCACCCTG
Source organism: Sylvilagus floridanus (assembly GCA_949820135.1). Taxonomy (NCBI): domain Eukaryota; kingdom Metazoa; phylum Chordata; class Mammalia; order Lagomorpha; family Leporidae; genus Sylvilagus; species Sylvilagus floridanus. Next base: position 122,435,124 of record OX463224.1, on the reverse strand, counting down.
CCACCTAACTCAGCCGGGGTGCAGACTCAGGCCCCGTGCTGGATGCACCAGACGGCCACCCCAACACCATTGTTTGGGGGTGAATTCCTGCACCGGGTCCCCGCTAGGCCGCACTGAAAATCATCGGAGTCCCAGGAATGACATTGGCCTCGCAGGTAGGACGCTCGCGCCCGGATCCCAGGCTGGAGTCATACACAGCCCTGCTCCTGGCTCCTGGCTCTGGCCTGGCCCCGCCACAGCTATTGCAGGCATTTGGGGAATGAACTCTGCCTCTCCAATGAAAACTAAGTAAGTGGAATCACTCATACTAAAGTCCGTTCGCCTGAAACTGTTATGTGGCCTTAGGAGAAATCAGCAGAGAGAGAGAGAGAGAGAGAGAAGAGAGAGAGGAGAAGGAGGGAGAGAGAGGAGAGAGAGAGAGAGAGAAGTAGGGAGGGGGAGAGGGAGAGAGAGGAGAGAGAGGTAGGGAGGGGGAGAGGGAGGGAGGGGGGAGGGAGACAGAGGGAGGGGGGGAGGGAGGGAGAAAGAGGAACAAGCGAGCAGCTGAAGGTCCCAGGCGGGAAGTCCACCTCTTTAATCCTTGCAAATTGAAGCAGATGCCCTCCGAGCGGCCGCCTGTCTGTCCTGTCTCCTGTCCCCACCTGAAATGACCTGACCGCTCTCTGCTCCCTCCAGGCCTCCCTCAGCTCCCTGGACCTGCAGTTGTTGGGGTGAGCGCACCCAACTCTGGAACAGGAAGGAAGCCAGCCCAGACCTTGAACCAGACTTGGCGTGAACCTGTGCTCTGGGGGGGAGAGGGGGCGCCCACCCTGTCCCACCCCAGCTCCGCCCCTTCCTTCCCCCCCCCCCCCCGCCCTGAACTGGCTCCACCCCCAGCCCCAGGGGGGGGACACCCCGCCCCCACACTAGCCCCGCCCCCGGCCCAGCACTGCCCAGGGCTTTGGGACATCCGGAAGCCAATCCTCTGGCCTTTGTCCGTCTGTGTCTGGATTATTGCACTCAGCACAATGTCCTCCTGCTCCATCCGCGTCACCGCAGGCGTCAGAATCTCCTGCCTGCAGCCAGCCCTGTGGCGTGGTGGGTAGAGCCGCTGCCTGCAGTGCCGGCATCCCACATTGGGCCCCTGTTCGAGTCCCGGCTGCTCCACTTCCGATCCAGCTCTCTGCTGTGCCCTGGGAGAGCAGTAGAAGATGGCCCAAGTCCTTGGGCTCCTGCACCCACGTGGGAGACCTGGGAGAAGCTCCTGGCTCCTGGCTTTGGATCGGCACAGCTCCAGCCATTGAGGCCATTTGGGGATTGAACCAGTGGAGGGAAAACCTCTCTCTCTCTGAATCTACCTCTCTCTGTAACCCTATCAAATAAATAGATCTTTAAAACAAAAGAGAGAGAAAGATCTATCCCCTGATTCACTCACAACGGCCAGGGTTGGACCTGGAAAAGCCAGGAGCCAGGAGCTTCTTCCGGGTCTCCCACGTGGGTGCAGGGGCCCAAGCACTTGGCCCGTCTTCCACTGCTCTCCCAGGAGCATTCGCAGCGAGCTGGATGGGAAGTGGAGCAGCCGGGACTTGAACTGGCGCCCACACGGGATGCGGGCGCTGCAGGCCCCTCCATCTTTCTACTTTATTCTCGTGAGTGCAGTAGTTGCTTGCGCTGCATCACAGCCAAGGAGGCGCCGCCAGCCCGTTCTTGGGGAGCTTTTCCTGGAGATCCTTCTTCTAAGACCTCTGCCTCCAGGTTGGCGTGGCTGCAGCGGGCTGCCGGATAATCGAGGTAATCCCCCGTGGACATCCCCCCCGTGGGAACCCCCACGCCACCCCTGTCTGCAGATCAGCTGGTTGGTAACTTAGGAACATGTACGAAACACTTGCCATCTCACCTGACGGACCCGGGGCAGGAGGGCGGGCTGAAGGTCGTCGCGGCGGCCAGCCGTCAGAGAGAGGGTTCCGGTCCGCATCCGTGGCAAAGGGCAAGGGACCGGAACCAGAAGCTGGCTCACACTATTAGGAATACCCAGGGGGAGTGACTCTTTATTTGTTGTTTGAAAGGCAGCGTTAGCAAGGAGCTGGATTCGAAGTGGAGCATCCGCGAGGCGAAGCAGCGCTCAGATACGGGGCGCCGGCGTCGCAGGTGGCGGCTTGACTGGCTCTGCACCACAGCACCTGCCCCAGGGCGGGGACCCCTCAGGGCTAGGTCCACGAGGACCGCGGTCCCCATGGTGCTGCCAGGGCCATGTGTGCTCCTCCCTCCGTCCCTGGCTGCTCCCTGCCCCAGCCCAGCCTCACTGCCCGCAGTGCCCACAGCCCCCGCAGCAGGGGAGAAACAAGCCACTGGCCAGTTTGGCACAGCCCCGTGCCCCGCGTCCCAGGGGCTGAGGGACCCGAGGATCTGGGCGCCCTGGTTCTGGGCCGCCTCTGCCACCACGTGCACAGGGCACTATGGGAAGGTGACCGCCCTGTCTGGGTGGGGACGGCAGAGGAAGGGGAGGCATGGGGGGGGGGCCAGGAAGGCGTCAGGATGTGAGCCAGCAGATAGAAACTCCCTCCCTCCCTCCCCCCCCCGCCCCGTCTCTCCCCCCCTCTCTCTCCCTCTCTCTCTCCCCCTTCTCTCTCTCCCCCTCTCTCCCTCTCTCTCTCCCTCTCCCTCCCCCTCCCCTCCCCTCCCCCCCTTTCTCAAGCTAATGTGCCTGGCGAGCCAGCAGATGGTGATGGCCCAAGTCCTTGGGCCCCTGCCACCTGGGTAATAGGAGCCCCAGATGGAGCTCCGGGCTCCTGGCTTCAGCCTGGCCCAGCCCCGGCCATTGTGGCCACGTGGGGTGTGACCAGCAGAAGGGAACTGTCTCTGTGTGTGTCTCTCCCTCTCTCTGTCACTCAAATAAAATAATTTTAAAAATACACCAAGCAGGCCGGCACCATGGCTCACTAGGCTAATCCTCCACCTGCGGCACCAGCACCCCAGGTTCTAGTCCCGGTCGGGGCGCTGGATTCTGTCCCGGTTGCCCCTCTTCCAGGCCAGCTCTCTGCTGTGGCCCGGGAGTGCAGTGGAGGATGGCCCAAGTGCTTGGGCCCTGCACCCCATGGGAGACCAGGATGAGCAGCTGTCACCTGGCTCCTGCCATCGGATCAGTGCAGTGCGCCGACCGCGGCGGCCATTGGAGGGTGAACCAATGGCAAAGGAAGACCTTTCTCTCTGTCTCTCTCTCTCACACTGTCCACTCTGCCTGTAAAAAAAAAAAAAAAAAAAAAAAAAAACAAGCAAGTCACCCTGGCGCTGAAGGCGCCTCCTGCGGCTCTGGGATGGCGTCTCGTGGGTGAGCTGGGTGCTTCCCGCGCTGTGGGCCCCGCCGCTCTCCTCAGCCCCGCGCCCCACATGCACCTGCCCTTGGCTCGCCTCACGGGTCCTGCCAGGTCGGTTTAAATGGACGCCTTGGCTCCAACACCAGCAGTAAACCCCACAGACTCAGTGTGATGGGCTCGCTGGATTTCTTCAAGGATCCACCAGAGCAGACACAGGGTCCCTCACGGAGTTCATGGAAAACGGAAGTAGAGGATGGGTTAAGGAGCGGTGCTGTGTAGTAGCGGGTAAAGCCGCCACCTGTGAGCCGGCATCCCACACGGGTAAGGGCCCGGCTGCTCGGCTTCCTACTCAGCTCCCTGCTAACGCACCTGGGACAGCAGCGGAAGGTGCCCAAGGCCTTGGGCTCCTGCACCACGGGGAGACCCGGAAGAGGCTCCTGGCTTCAGCCTGGCCCAGTCCTGGCTGTTGCAACCTTTTGGGGAGGGAACCAGTGGATGGAAGTTTCTTTTTTTTTAAAGATTTATTTTTATTTATTTAAAAGTCCGAGTTACACAGAGAGGAGAGACAGAGAGAGACAGAGACAGAGACAGAGAGGTCTGCCACCCGCTGGTTCACTCCCCAGGTGGCCGCAATGGCAGAAGCTGAGCCACTCCGAACCCAGGAGCTTCTCTGGGTCTCCCACGTGGGTGCAGGGAGGAACCCAAGCACTTGGGCCATCCTCCATTGCTTTCCCAGGCCACAGCAGAGAGCTGGATCGGAAGTGGAGCAGCCAGGACTAGAACTGGCGCCCATATGGGATGCTGGTGCTTCAGGCCAGGGTGTTAACCCTCTGCGCCATAGCGCCGGCTCCAATGGAAGATTCTTTTCCCACCCATCAGCAACTGTCCAGACGCCAGGGAGTGCCCCACACTTCAATTCAGTCCAGTTCCGGCGCTTTCTACCTGCAGATACGATGGAGCCCACAGCAGCGCCCCCACCAGATGCCAATTCAAAGCCTGGGCTTCCTGTACCTCTGCCCAATCAGCTGGAGGCCACGGGCTCCCATAATCCCCTGCTCACATGATGTGGCGCGTTGGCATGGCAACATTCAGCTCACCCATTCCAGTTAACCACGAAGGCCACCTCGGGAACCACCGAGTGGAAGAAATGCACACGGTGGGGGGGGGGGGGGCGGTGACGCAAACCCGAACCTCGCAGCCCCTCCCTCCGAGAGCCACTCCTTTGCTGGACTCAGGTCCGGTTGAACGAGGTTTATCATGAATAAGAAATAAGCAAAGACACTCCTTGTGTCTCTCAGGCTACTCCAAGCTTCCCTTGGGTTTTTTTTTTTTAAGTGTTTACTTATTTATCTTTATCTTAAATAGAGTGACAGAGAAAGCTCCTGTCCACTGGTTCACTCCCCAGTGCCAGCAACAGCAGCAGGGTGGGGCCGGGCTGAAGCCAGGAGCCAGGAGCTCCACCCGGGTCCCCCACGTGGGCGCAGGGGCCCAAGCACTCCGGCCATCACCTGCTGCGTCAGGTGCATTAGCAGGGAGCTGGATCGGGGAAGAGCCAGGACCCACCCGGCTCTGGCCAGGAGTCGGGCATCCCGAGTGGGGCCTTCACCTGCTGTGCCACAAGGGCCCACCCCTTAAACGAAGAGAGTCAGGCAGGTGGAGAGGGAACTTCCATTCACTGGCTCACTCCTCAAATGCCCGAGCAGGGGCAGACGCTGTGCTCACTTGGTTAATCCTCCGCCTGTGGCGCCGGTGTCCCGTATGGGCACCAGGTTCTAGTCCTGGTTGCTCCTCTTCAGTCCAGCTCTCTGCTGTGCCCGGGAGTGCAGTAGAGGATAGCCCAAGTGCTTGGGCCCTGCACCCCATGGGAAACCAGGAGAAGCACCTGGCTCCTGGCTTTGGATCGGCGCAGTACCGGTCATAGCGGCCATTTGGGGAGTGAACCAGCGGAAGGAAGACCTCTCTCTCTCTGTCTCTCTCTGTCTCTCTGTCTCTCTCTCTGTCTCTCTCTCACTGCCTAACTCTGCCTGTCAAATTAAAAAAAAAAAAAAATGCCCACAGCAGCCAGGGCTGGGACTGGCCAAAGCCAAGAGTCCAGGGCCCAGGTCAGGTCTCCCACGTGAGTGGCAGGGACCCGAGTGCTGGAGACGTCACTGTGGCTCCCGGGTGCACAGCAGGGAGCTGGAGTCGAAGGCAGGGAGGTGCAGGGACCCAGGCCTCGGATACGGGATGTGGTTGGCCCAGGGAGCATCTTAGGCCCCGACACAGACACCCACCCCCCGAGGACTTTCGGAGCCCGGGTCAGGGCCAGGACGAAGAGCAGTTATCTGGACAGTGCACAAGGCTCACCTTCCTCTGTGCTCACTGGGTGGCTGCGGCTGCACTGGGCGCCTCCCGGGCTGTCAGGCCACAGGCCCCTGCTGCCCACAGGCCGCTGCCCGGAGACCTCTCCCCACGGCAGCTGACCACGCAGCCAGCAGGGAGAGCCAGAGAGGGGCCATCGGGCTGGGGTCCCGATCCCCTGGGAGGGAGTCTCAGAAGCACCCTCCCTCCTCCAGGCTGCGTTCCGCGGGGGAGGTGGGCGCCCAGCCCGGGCCTCCCTCCAGGCAGTCCCCCAGGTGTGACCCTGGGAGGAGGTGCTCCCGATGCCTCGGCCCGTTTCCTGGGGTTCTCGCGAAATGCTCGAGGCGGCTGAGTTCCCAGAGAAAACAGGAGCTTTGATGGCAACTCTGCTGGTTACCAGAGCCACAGGGCCTGGGGCTGGTGTCCGGGGCTGTGTCACGACAGGGGAGAAGCAGGGTGTTATTGCTCACACTTAGGGGGAGGCGGAGGATTCTCCTGGGAGCTCCCCAGGCCACCGGACAGTCACCAGGTCTGGGCAGGACTTCCCGGGGTGAAACACTGGGCTGCTTCCGAGGCCGCTGCCCTCCTCTCACACGTCGGCTAAGTTCTAACTTTCTTCCAACACTTGCACGAAGCGAAACTGAACGTTTGGCCCCTGCCCGCCCCCCCCCCCAGATCCTCTGGCCATGAGCCCAGGGAGCCGTCCCGCTCCCAAACCAGCAGATGGGGAAACTGAGGCTGGGGCCGGGCCCCCGAGGCCGCACCACTCGTCCGGCTGCAAGCGAGCGCCATGTCCGAGAACAGCTGGGAGGGGGTGTCTTCCCCGAGTCCTCCCGGACGGGACCCCGCCTCCAGGGTGGGCGACCCCCGGGGATGGCGTGGCCACAGAGCTGGAGTGAGCCGGGGTGGCTGAGCTCACGGGCAAGGCCAGGGCTCCCCCTCCACTTCCCCTGCCCTCTCCGGCAAGAAGACAAAGCCGGGATTCATCAGGGGCCCCCGCCCCCCTGCACCGCAGCCATCCAAGAAAGCACCCCCCCACACACACACGCACACACACCCACATGCACACACATGCACACACACACACGCGCGTGCACACACACCCCACACGCACACGCACACACACCCACGCACATGCACACATACACACACACGTGCACGCACACGCACATGCACACATACACACACGCACACGCACACACACGCGCACATGCACACATACACACATGCACGCACACACACGCACACATGCACACATACACACATGCACGCACGCACACGCGCACATACACACACGCACACACACACACACCCGCACACGCACACACACACACACGCACACACACCGACCCACACCCACACACCCACATACACACGCGCACACACACACCACGCACACGCACACACACCCACGCACACACATGCACACATACACACACGCACGCACACGCACGCACACACACACAGCTGCACTTCCGGCTGCCCTTGTGCCGCCCGGGCCTTTGGGACAGATGTCCCTGTGGTGGGGACACCGGGTGTGGCACAGCCCGAGGCTCACTGGATGGCACCGGGCGGGCCATGGGGGAGCTGCTGGAGGATGAGCCTGTTCCCCAGGACAGGCAGAGGTTGTGCGGCCAGGGATGCCCCGGCCTCCCAGCACGGCCCACCCGCACCTCTGGGTCTTGTTCCCTGTGGTTTACGGGGGAGTAGTGGGGTCCCCCTGCTGAGCTGCCGGAAACCAGCAGTGGGTACAGTGAAGCCCCTGCAGGAGCCTCCTCTAGGGACCTGGGGGCCGGGAGACGCCCCCCCGGGAGACAGTTGGAAATCGGGCCCCCCTGGGGAAACCCCGCGGGCCTGGGTCTCCTGCTCAGCGCACAAGCAGCAGCGTGCACCCTCGGAGAGCCCCCTATGGACTTACGCTTCTTGTCCGTGAGCTCACTCGTTCATGCATGCATGTATTGAGTGCCTACTGTATACCTGGCAATGCTCAAATACCCCAAAGGGCGCTCGTCACAGGACCGGTTGAGTTCTGGAGTCACGGAAGAAGGCACGCACCCTGATACCGCCCCAGTGCCAGCCCCTGGAGCTCCAGCCGCCATGAGAAGCCTCAGCTACCGTGTCTGTGAAATGGGCTAATGAGGGAGCCCCAGGTTTGCAGCCAGGAGGGATGTGGCATTGGCGTTTCCAAAACCTCATGGAAAATGGAACTAAAAGCTAAGTTTACGTTGGTGCCCCAAGACCTCGAAATCCACGCCCACACAAGGTCTTCCAAAATCGTGCAGAAAAGCCAGGCCTGGGTTTCAAATGTTTTGCACCAAAATAAACAGCTTTTCATCCCCCCCTTCCACGCGTTTCCCGCGGCCTCGCATCCTCCTAGCTCGTGCCGCACTGCAGCCTGGAGGCCGCTCGGGGGCAGCCCAGCAGTGGCCCCGTGGGCAAGCAGGGTCACGGAGGCCCGTGCTCTGTCTGTGGTCACACCGCAAGGGGGGGGCCTGGCCCCAGCCGGGAAGGAGCTGAGCGAGCCCCCCTCGTCCCTGCCCGGGCTGGGGGGCCGGGGCCAACCCCGGGGTGCACTTGCTATTCCTGTTCTCTTCTGCATGACACAAGCTACAAGAATGCGGGAACAGAGCTGCAAGGCTGAGGGCTGGGGGGGCAGGCTGAAGGCCACGCCCAGAGGCCTCCAGGGTTGGGGGTGCAGCACGGGGCAGGGGGAGGCTCGGTGGGGGCTCCTCGGTGGGAGCACCTCGTCCACCCAGCCCGAGGGCGGCCTGCTGGCTGGGATCTGCGGCTCCTGGGATGAGGATCGGAGTAGCAGTTGGGGGGATGCTTTGGGGGGGGTGAGAAGGATCAGGGAGGGGAGGAAGCCAGATACGGCAGAATGGCAGCCGGGGCGGCCGGGGCGGCCGGGGCGGCCGGGGTGAGCACCCTGGGCCTCGGCATGGCCGAGTCCTGCCCAGGGCCGCTGCGGGGGCCTGAATCCACCCACAGGGAGGGGCGCCAGGGCCGCCACCATCCCAGGGCGAGGAGGCCGAGCTGGAAGCTGTGAGGCTCACGGCAGGCGGGCACTGGGAAAGCGGGGGACCCCCAGCACGGGCGCGGGTCCACGGAAGCCCGCGTCACCGTCCCTGCCACGCCTGGGGCAGACGCTTCCTTAGGAGCCGCCGGCCGCCTCTGGACCCGGGGTTCCGCTGGACGCCCAGCGAGCTCCAGGAGCGTGGGCACAGACGCCGGCCCAGGAAGCCCGGCAGGACGCCCCCTCCAGGCCGGCAGCACCTCGGGGCTGCGAGTGGGGGCGTGCGAGTGGCCCCAGGCTGCCGGGTGCCGTGGGACCCCACTTCCTGCTCTCTTGTGCCAGCTGAGGAGAGAAGCTCGTCTGCCTCCCAGTCTAGGGGCCTCAGCTGGCGAGAGCGGGGGGCACACACGTCCATCCGTCTGTCTGTCTGTCTGTGTAGCCTCCCTCCCTCTTCTTACAAAGCCACCAGGACCCTGAAATGGGGGCTCCCCGTGATGAACTCCAAGGCCCCTCATCACGCCCCAAGCCCCCATGGGCAGCCTGTCCCCACCCCGGGACCCCCCTTGGGCCCGCTCAGACCATAGCAGGTGCTCGCCAGAGCTGCTGATTCGTGGCCGGTCCAGCAGCAGGGAGGACGCTGCTGGTTTGCACGTGGGATTGACTGAACCTTGTCCCCAGCGGCCCACGTGAACACAGGTGAGCCCCCGGGTTCTCAACTCCGGCACCAGTGACCTGTGGGGCTGGGTAGGGCGGGGCTGGCAGCTCCCCCGGCCCCCTAGATGCCGGGAGCAGACCCCTCCCGGTTGCCCCAATCGAGTTCTCTGTGTCCCGTGGAGGGGAGTGGGTGGGGGTTGTGACATCGTCCCAGGCTGGAAGCCACTGCTGCAAGTGAAGGGCTGCGGAGATGGGAGAGTGCATCGACTGTGCACAGCCTGCTGGCCCTGCCCCCACCAGGCGCCGGGGACCCCTCCCCAGAGCTCAGACCGGACTCCGGGAGTAGGGAGGGGCTGGCGGAGGCCCAGCCCTGCAGGCCGGAGTGCTGGTGGGAGACCCTGGCCTTGAAATGGCCTTGAGGAGTGCGATGGGGAGACGGAAGCCCAAAGTGACCAGGGCCACGGAGCCCTTACCCCCGGCCACAGTGCCCTTACCCCCGGCCACGGAACCCTTACCCCCGGCCACAGTGCCCTTACCCCCGGCCACAGAACCCTTACCCCTGGCCACGGAGCCCTTACCCCCCGGCCACGGAACCCTTACCCCCCGGCCACAGAGCCCTTACCCCCAGCCACGGAACCCTTACCCCGGCCACGGAACCCTTACCCCCGGCCACAGTGCCCTTACCCCCGGCCACGGAACCCTTACCCCCAGCCACGGAGCCCTTACCCCCCGGCCACGGAACCCTTACCCCCAGCCACGGAGCCCTTACCCCCCGGCCACGGAACCCTTACCCCCAGCCACGGAGCCCTTACCCCCGGCCACGGAGCCCTTACCCCCCGGCCACGGAGCCCTTACCCCCAGCCACAGAGCCCTTACCCCCGGCCACAGTGCCCTTATCCCCAGCCACGGAGCCCTTACCCCCGGCCACGGAGCCCTTACCCCCGGCCACGGAACCCTTACCCCTGGCTCCTGGCTTTGGCCTGGCCCAGCCCTGGCTGTTGGCAGCCACTGGGGAGTGAGCCAGCAGGTAGACGATCTCTGTCTCTCCCTCCTTTCCTCTTCTCTCTGTCACTCAGCCTTTCAAATAAATAACTACATTTTAAAAAAAGAATTTCTGAAGTCAACCATTTTCAACCTGAAAACCTCAAGTTACTGTGGCGCAGCCTCATAGGTGGGCAGCTAAGATCTCACTGATTTGACAACAAAACAGTTCCAATCCCACGACCGCAGACCCGGCTGGAGCCCCCGCGTGGAGACTCCAGCCTCACTCGGCTCCCGGGGATCACCCCTTATCTGGAGGGAGGGGCAGGGCCCTGCTGCGCTCCCCTGAATGTGTGCTGGACAGCCTCCTCTTGGTGTCCCCCAGGTGACCTGTGGCCGGCTGCCTACCTGGGGAGGGTGACCGGGAAGAGGCGACGCTGACGTCCGAGCTGGTACAGGACGCTGGGTCGGAGCCAGCGGAGTCCTGCCCACCGCAGTCCCCCCGCCAGAGCAGTGGCCGTGGAGGGCAGCATGGTCCTGTCCCAGCCCCCAGCAGGCCCAGCGGGTCCCTGAGCGCACTCTGTGGTCATTTCCCTGGTTCTAGAAAGCAGGGTGGCGCAGACGCCCCCGGCTGGCAGAGCCACACGGGAGGGTGACAGAAACGGCCCCGTAGGAGCCAGAGAACAAACCCCAGCCGCGCCATGGGCCTCACCGGGTAGCGGCTCCACCGCGAGGCGCACGGGCACAGTGCCAGCACCGGCCGCTCTGCCTCTCCGTTCTACAAAACAACAGCGAAGAGGCTGCCGCCACCGCCTTCCCTCACCCTGCCCTACGTCCAGCTCCGCCACGCACTGGGTCCTGGGGAGACCCTGTCGGGGTCACTCTGTGCTTTCAGCTATCCACGGCCAACCGCAGTCCAGAAATATTTCTGGAACATTCCAGAAATAACGCCACATCAGCCTGCAGGCGTGTGTCACCTCGCGGCAGAGCTAGGGCGGGCACGCGGGACAGGGTCTTTCTGAGCCGTGGAGGCCGCGTCCGCGCAGCCGCGTTGCAGGTCTGTCGTAAGCGTTCCGCTTAGCATCGTTAATCTCTTACTTGCCTGTACAGGTTTTAAAGATTTACTTGTGCATTTGAAAGACAGAGTGGAGCCGGCGCTGCGGCTCGCTAGGCTAATCCTCCACCTGCAGCGCCGGCACACTGGGTTCTAGTCCTGGTCGGGGCTCCGGATTCTGTCCCGGTTGCGCCTCTTCCAGGCCAGCTCTCTGCTGTGGCCCGGGAGTGCAGTGGAGGATGGCCCAGGTGCTTGGGCCCTGCACCCCATGAGAGACCAGGAGAAGCACCTGGCTCCTGCCATCGGATCGGCGCAGTGCATTTGGGGGGTGAACCAACGGAAGGAAGACCTTTCTCTCTGTCTCTCTCTCTCTCTCACTAACTATGCCTGTCAAAAAAAAAAAAAAAAGAAAAAGAAAAAGAAAGACAGAGTGACAGAGAGAGACAAAGAGGAGGGAGAGAGGGCTCTCCCGTGAGCGGGTTGATCCAGGGCTGGGCCTGGCCTAAGCCGGGATCCTGGAGCTCCGTCCAGGGCCCCCGCGTGGGTGGCAGGGCCGAGTACGTGCGCCGTCGCCTGCCGCCTTCCCAGGAGCGGTATCAGGAAACGGGATCGGACGCAAAGCAGCCAGAACTTGAACGGGCGCTCTGATTTGGGACGCAGGTATCCCCACTGCGCCACGACGCCGGCCCCTGCTTGCCTCGCTCGTAAACTGAACCTGGCCTGTTCCGGGCTCATACCCTCTGTGGCCGCAGGCATCCACTGGAAGTCTCGGATCGTCCGTGGATAGGAGAGGGCAGCTGCCGTGACAGCATCCCAAAGCTTGGGCTGCCGAGCACGCCAGAAATCTCGGTAAGACACACGCGTGTCACAGGTGGGACGTGAACACACAACACGCCAAACGTCCCACCGAGATTCCCGGGCACTTTGAGAAAGCCGCTCTGGCTTTCTCACACACACACACACACACACACGTGCACCTCCTACCATGAGCAGCACAGCACGTGGGGCTTCAGAGGTGCAACACCCACGGCCCCCAGGCCGCGCCGTCCCCCTTAGCTGCCAGCCCAGAAGCCTGGGTTCTGAGGGGGCACCCGGCTGGCCCACGGCACAGGCACAGGCAGGGGTCTCCACGAAGCCTCTGGCGGTGCCGGCAGCCGGATCGCAGGAGACACCATTCGGTGCCCTCCTCCAAAGCTGCCCGGTCCGGCTCACAGTGGGGCCCTGGGGCAGCTCAGGGCGTGAGCCTCGGATGCCGGGTGGCCGTGTGATAGCCGCCATGAGCGGGCACCGAGATGCCCCTTCTCGGCCCATCTCCCACCGTTACAGCAAACGCCCCAGGTGTAGAGGGTGACACTGCTCCGGGCTTTGCAGGCTGAATGTCCACGCTGGAGCGGCCCCCGCGTGGGATCTGGTGAGGGCCATGTGATCACGTGGCAAGACGGGGCTGGGGGGTGCCAGAGGGGGCCAGAGGCGAGCAGGGCCTGCAGGCACAGAGCAGTGGTGCGGCTGGGACCCGGGGGACAGCCGCTGGGGGCCCAGATCCCCCTTCCTGTCGGCGTCTGCCCCCTCTGCTTCCTCCAGAGCCCCATGGGGCTGCCCACAGGGACTGAGTTCCCATGAGCGCGCGGCACCGACAGGCCTGGTGTCCGTCTCACCAAGCTTCCTTCACACGGATGAGCGGCCTTTGCCCGGCTGGCTGACCAGGGGGCAGGGGCAGACGCTGAGCCAGCAGCCAAGAAGGGGGTGCCCCCCAGGGGAAGCCGGGCTGCTGCCAGGCCCCAGGGAGACAGGCGCTGGAATCCGGGACCCTGGGATCCGGGCTCCGGGAGTGACGGCTGCCTGTTTCCGTCCAGGATTTTATTTTATTTTATTTTTATTTTATTAGATTTATTTATTTTGAAAGGCAGCATTGCAGGAAGGCAGACAGAGAGCGAGAGAGAGCGAGCAAGAGAGAGAGCGAGAGCGAGTGAGAGAGAGCTCTTCATTTCCCCAAAGCTGCAAGAGGCCCGGGCCAGGCTGGAGCCAGGAGCCTGGAGCTGCACCAGGTCCCCCGGGTGCAGGGCCCGAGCGCTCGGCAGGCAGCTGGGGGCAGTGGAGCAGCCGGGACTGGCTGATCCCAGCGGGGTCCGTACCTCCTCTTGTGGGGAGGGAGTTAGCCGACTTTAGCTGCTCGAGGGCCAGTCGGCTGGGCTCAGAGAGGAGCTCAGGATCCTCCTGCCCCTCACAGCCACCAGGTGACGTGGGGACCCGAGAATGCGCATCCTCAGAAGTGAGACTCAACACTCCAGCACGGTGCCGGCACGCCCAGGATTCCAAAACTCTGTAAAAGACTTGAAGACACCCCCACCCCCAGCAGCGGGGTCTGTCACACCTGGGGGTGGGGGCGGGGCCCAGGCCAAAGAGAGCTGCTGGGGTCTGCAGAGGCACCTCCCACCGAGTGCTGAGGGGCGGGGTTCTCAGCCCTGGACCCCCAGGCTCCACAGTGACTCTGTGGTGCCCTGGGCGAAGCTACTGACTTGGATACCAAGATGAGAGAGAGAGAGAGAGAGAGAGAGAGAGAGAGAGAGAGATTGGTCTTCCATCCACTGTCTTCCATCCACTGGGCTGGCCAGAACAGAGCCAGGAGCTTCTTCCGGGTCTCCCACGTGGGCACAGGGCCCAAGGACTTGGGCCATCCTCCACTGCTTTCCCAGGCTTAGCAGAGAGCTGGATGGGAAGTGGAGCAGCCGGGACTCGAACCGGCGCCCATGTGGGATGCCAGCACTGCAGGCGGAGGCTCAGCCCACTGCACCATGGCGCTGGCCCCGTTCTAAGCATCTTAACCACTGAGCCAAACGCCGCCCTGTGGCATATTTATTCCTTGTGGACGGTGCAGAGTGACAGGCCCCGAGGGAAACCCAGAGCGCGACCTCGGCGACCTCCTCGCTCCCTCTCCTCCTCCATCCCCACCCTCCCACCCTCCACGTGGCAGAGGCCACTGCTCACGGCAGGGCAGTGGTGAGCTGGAGACCAGACCCCTGACCCCCTGGAAGTGGAGCTCAGGGCGGGGCCCGGCAGGAGAGAAGTGGGCCCTCGGAGGGGGCACCGACCCGGCAGCCGCCTCCTTCAGGCTGTGGGGGCCACACGGGCCGGCTTCCCAGCCTGCTCTGGCTCCCGTGCCCACGGGGGTGCCAGACAAGGCACACGGACCATTTCTCGGGTCCCCTGGCTGCAGGTGTCCGGGGTTCCACGCCTGGGCCCCGCCCGGGGTCCTACACCACGTCCCTTGTGTGATGTGTGTGTTTCCCGGCAGGACACAGAGAGGGGCGGGCGGTGCGGGGCTGCGGGCGAGGAATCCAAGGCCCAGCCTGGAAAGCGGCCTGTCCAGTGGGCTCTCCCCACTGGCCGTCCCCCACTCCCTGGAGGCTGGGGGAGACAGGCGAGGGGCAGTGGCTGCAGACGGAATGCTGGTGTCCCCTAAGCCCAGGGTGATGGCATCCAGAGGTGGGGCTTCTGGGAGGTGGCCAGGTCGCCAGGATGGAGCCCTCCTCATGGTGACCCCAGCGTTAGGCACGGCCAGAGGGAGGCGCTGTCTGCCACCCCGGACTCCACGTGCACCGGGGACTGGAAAACACTGCTGCTGTTTCGCAGCCCCCTGCCCACCCCACCCCCACCACCCCCAGCCTGTGGGCCTCGCTGCTCGCGGCCCAAAGGGACCAGGACAGCGGCGGGCGGAGGACGACCGTCCCAAGTCCAGGCGCCTCTCGCTAATTTTGAAAGAAACAAATTTCCATACCAAATAAGGCGGCGCCTTGGGAGCCGCTGCCCACTTCGCACAATTCCTTTTAAGTGTCCAAAGGCAATTACTCTCCTCCCAGAGCTGGC
Source organism: Sylvilagus floridanus (assembly GCA_949820135.1). Taxonomy (NCBI): domain Eukaryota; kingdom Metazoa; phylum Chordata; class Mammalia; order Lagomorpha; family Leporidae; genus Sylvilagus; species Sylvilagus floridanus. The sequence continues at coordinate 122,419,925 of OX463224.1, read as the reverse complement.
TCCTCGTGTAAACAGGCGCCCAGCTGGGCCCCAGCTGCCCGCCCGGGGCGGGAGGGGACAGCTGCCCGCCCGGGGCGGGAGGGGACAGCTGCCCGCCCAACCTCCCTCCCTCTCTCGCTGCCCAGGGCACGGCCGCGTGGGCCCCAGCATCCCCGGGAGGCCAGCAGGGCTGCCGTCCCGGGCGCCCCCTCGCTCTGAGGTGGGCACCCGGGCAGGTGCCAGGGAGGCTCCGCTCCTGCATTCTCTGCCAGGTGCCCTCAGAGGCCGGCTCCCCCAAGAGACCTGGGAATTCCCTCCGGCTTCCCGGGCCATGGGAAAGTTGGCCCCGGGCAGGCCCGTCCCTCCAGCTCTGCACCCCCGCCCCCGCTGCCCGCCTGGGCGTGGGCTCAGCGCCCTGGCCACGAGCGCGTTCCAGGACCCCCGCGCTGGGGGAGGCTGACTCACTCCTCCGCGCCGCACGCACAGGCACCGCCCCCACCACCCTCCCTGCTCGGCTGTGACTTTCCACTTGCGCCATCTGATTGCCATTAGCTGGGGAGACGGGACCCTGGGGTCCGGGAGCCTGCAGGTGGGCTGGGGCAGATGCCGGGTGCCAGGAGAGAGTGGGGTGTCCGCCAAGTCTGCCTTGTTCCCCGTGGAGCCCTCACCTGCACCTCCTGGCCTGCCAAACCCTCAGCAGACAGAAACCACGGGATGGGACGGGGTGCAGGGCCTGCACACCCCGAAATGCCCCCTGGGAGCGCAGCAAAGGCACCAGGCAAGTGGACAGGCAGCGACGCCTCCCGGAGCAGCAGGAGGGAGGGAGATTAACATGACGTCACCAGGCAGAGATGAGTTCCCAGTGGGGCTCTGGGGGGGCTCCTGAGCGGGGCATTCCTTCCCGAAGCCTCATCCCTGCCCCGCGCCGCCGCTGCTGCCTCCTCCTCCTCCTCCCCCCCCCCCCCCGCAGGGCCTGGAATTGGGTTTGGGGCGGGTTCTCCAGCAGGCGCCTCCACTCTGAGCTCGCATTTTCCGTGGCCCAGGGCAGATCTGGGCGCTGGCTGCCATCCTGGTGGGTCCGCGGCCGAGTGGGAGACCCTCTCCACGCCTCCGGACGGCTGCAGGTAGCTCCCTGGGGCCTGGGGACCAGGGGAGGGGATCTGGGATCCTGAGCCTCCAGGGTGCAGGCCAGGTGGGGAAGCAAAATGAGGTGGGCCAGAGGTCCCGCGGCTGCAGGCAGCGAGCCCGGAGACCCCACAGAGGACCTCCCGGCGTGGCTCCCAGGCCGGGGCCCAGACCACGACCCCCACAGCCAGCTTCACCCGCAGGCCCGAGCCGCCCTGCATTGCCAGCTCGCTCTGTCCTCCCGTGGGTGGGGGCTCCCAGGTCCCTCCCCCAGCCTCGCCCGGGCCAAGCGGACTTTCTGGAAGGGCTACAAGGGAACACCCCGCAGGCATCGTCCCAAGTGGGAGCCGGCTCTGCTCTCGCACGCAGGAGAGCTGCGTGGGCCGACCCCCGCGGGACCACGGAGGTTGGGCAGCTGTGGTCCCACCTTCCCCCACTCCGGACCGCGGTGGCTGGGCCTTGGAGGGAGGCCATTCCTACAGGGTCCCAGTTCGTCCGGAGGAGCCTCTTCCACCAGAGCTGTGCTGGGGGGTCTCGGGGGCACAGGCTCTCGGCGCTGTGTCTGCTGCCAGGGCCCTCTCCCTGGAGGCACCCTGAGGCCCGGCACACACAGCCGGGACCGGGGCGGGGGGGGGGGGGTGGGCGTGCAGGGGACAGGTGTTGGCAGTCCTCGGAGAGCAGCCACGGCAGGGAGCCCGGCTGGTGGCCGCTCGGGGCAGCTTTGCACAAAGTGAGCTCTATCACAGCCCCGATCCCGCCGAGAAGAGCACACGCTTGCTTGCACACGCACTGACACGCGTGCACGTGTCACACACATGTCTTTCAGAATCGCCCATCTGGGGTCCACCTGGCGTCTAGACCTCTCCCTGTATGAGTGAAATCACTTTTCCAGATCGTCCCTGGCAGGACAAGAGCCAGGCCACACAAGAAGAGGGAAACGAGCCGCAGAGGTGAGCTGGGGGTCCCCACTCATTGGGGCGCGCCCGGCCAGGGGACAGACTGGGGCTCGCTGGGGTCAATCCTGGCAGAGCCTGGAGCTCAGAATTCCGGGCGCCCAGGTGCGGGGGCTGGGGGCGCTCACCTGGGGCCAGAAAGGAGGGTGTGGGCAGCTGCCCCCGGGACGCTGGCACCGGAAAGCTTGGAGATGGGGCAGCGGCCCAAGTGGGTCGAGACGGGGCGCACACGTCCAGCCCCTGCGACACGCGCCGCGCCGCACGTGTGTCGCTCGGAGGGTGCGGGGTCGCGCGGGGCCGAGGAAGGGCCGTCCCGGGAGGCCGAGGGTTAAGCAGGGGGCGGGCCGCGCGCGGGCGGCCCCCCTTTCCAGCCAATGAGGGGCGCGGCGGCCCGGCCACAGCCCGCCCTGGGCGGGGGCAGCGGCCGGAGGAAGCGGAGGAGGAGCGGGCGGGGCGGAGGGGGAGGCGGGGCGCGTGGCCCGGCCTGGCTGACCCGTGCCGCCCGCCTAGGAAGGAATTTCGGGGGAGTGGAGATGAGCGGGCAGCCCAGGGCCCCTCCAGGGAGGGAGGCCAGGGCTGTGCCCTCCTAATCCCAGCCTCAATTTCCCCACCTGCAAGGCTGGGAGGGATGGGTTGGGGGACCAGGGATGGGTTGGGGGACCTGGGGTGGGTGGACCAGGGCCTAGCAGGGCCCTCCCCTTCCCAGCTTGTCACCCCTCCCGCACTGCCAGCTGGGGCCCCTAGGCTGAGTCCAGCTCCCCCAGCCGAGCCAGGGGCAGGGGCTCCCGCCTCCCCAGCCACCCTCTCACCTCCACAGCAGGCACGGCCGCTGACCACTGACCGCCCACTGACGGCCTGAGCCCAGATGCCCCCTAGGAAGGGAACCGGGATCAGTAGGGATGACAAGGGCTTGGTGGTGACCATGACACTGATCTTCCAGGACCAGACAAAGCCCTCCTCCTCCAGGAAGGCTCCCCTGCCAGGAGCCACCTCTCCCCCCACCCTTGCTGGTGCCCACGGAGGAGCATGGGGCTCCACAAACCTCACAGCCCAGGGGGCAGCAGGCTGGCGCTGGGGGTCAGCCAGGCCTGCTGGGGGCTGCCAGGCAGGAGGGGCCACACCCTCGGGGCTGAGCTACTGGGGGAAGGGGCCCCGGGGGTCCCTAAGATGAGAACTGCTCCTGGGGGCTGGAATGGGCTCCCCAGGGAACCCCACTGTGGGCGTCTGGCAGACAGGTGCAGGCCGGGGCGCTGTGAGCGGTGAGCAGGACCCTGGAGATGGCTGAGAACTGCTCCTGGGAGGCGCATCCCCCCAACAGGAACAAGGCAAGTGCCGGGCAGGGGTGCGGCAGGAGGGGCAGAGCTGGCACATGGGTGTGGGGGGGGGGATCTTCATTCCAGGCTCGCGCCGTGCACACAGACAGGAATTGTTAGTGCTGGCACGAATCAGTTTTATTCGGAAGGTGAGAAAGCACACGTGTGCGTACGCACACACACACACACACACACACACGTGACCCTGAAGGGGCCAGTCGACCCAGAAGGAGCAGGCGGTGGGGAAGGGGAGAGAGCGTCCCAGCCCCTCCCCCCTCGGGGGGGCTGCAGTGGAAGACAGCACCCACCCCCCCCCCAGTTGTTGGAGCAGGGGCCTCCACAGGCAGAAAGCCCCTGGGAGTCTGAGACCTCGGTCAAACCCCACGGGGATCTCACATGGTGCCTTTCCCCCAAGTCCCGGCTGAACCAGGGGCATCCTGGGAAAGGGGGCGTTTTGATTGACAAGTAGGAGAACAGGATCACACAGGAGGCGGGAGCGTGTGGCTGGCAGGTGCCTGCAGCCCCGCCTGTCCCAGGTCAGGCCCCGCCCAGCAGCCCTCCCTGGCCCTGCCCTCTAGCCCCCCCCCCCCCCCGCCCCGGTCCCTCGGACCCCAGGTGGCCCTCAGTGAGGCGAGCCCAGCGCTGGGCACCTGGGACTCCCTTCCTGTGCTGGCCCTGGGTTTTTTGGTTTTTTAATGTGTCTATTTCCATCTGCTTGAGAGGCAGAGTGAGAAAGGGAGAGAGGGAAAGAGACCCTCCATCCCCTGTTCCCTCCATCCAGGGCGGGGCCGGGCTGAAGCCAGGAGCCAGGGGCTCCATCCGGGGCTCCCGCGTGGGTGCAGGGGCCGCGGCCCTCTGCTGCTTCCCAGGGTGCATTCGCAGGAGGCCGGATCAGAGGAGGAACAGTGTGGGATGCGGGCGTGCTGAGCTGAGCGGGGCCTACCCCTGCCCTGTAACGCCGGCCAGCACCCGCCTCGCCTCCCAGCACGCCGCGGAGGGGCGGCCAGCTGTTACCGCAGCCGGGTTGCCTCAGGAACCCTGGATGCTGGGTCCCGAGGAGTTGCCCCAGGCCAGAGTCCTTCGCTCCTCCCACCTGCCGGCACCGCCCTGGCCCCACTGCTGCCCTCCCCTCCCGCACCCCCACTTCTTGAACCCCCTGAAAGTCTGGAGGGTCCTGTGCCAGACCCTGGATTCCACGACTGCATTTGAGAAAAGCGGGGCTCACAACAGACTCCCCGCGTGCTCCACCCCTGCCCAGCCCCTGGGACCCCGGCACCCGGAGCCCCCCAGCCCTCGCCCTCCTCCTCCTCCTCGGAGTGACCCCCGTGGAAAGGCATGAGAGGCTGAGACTGGATTGGCCGGGGCCTGTGGGTTGGGGGGGGCGATCCTCCGAGATCCCCAGAGCTCAGGGAGGGGCTGGCTCCAGAGCAGGGCCTTTACGAGGGAGCCCAAGGCCCGGAACAGCAGCGCCACACCCAGTGACTCACCCGCTCCCGCTCGGCGGCAAGGGAGAGATGGCAAACTTTTTCCAGCCTGTGCGAGGCACTAACTGATCTGACCCCGTGCCTGTGCCGGCCGGCTGCCGCCCGCCCAGTCCCCTCCTTGCGAACAGGGGAGGGGGCAGGGAGGACGGGGGGGGGGGGGGGGGCGGGCGGAGAGGTTGAGCGCATAGATGTCTTTGGGGGATGGCAGGTGGCTAGGGGGACCCCTCCGGGCCCTGTCGCAGAGCTGACTGGGGTAGATCTCCTGCCCTGGGGGGTCCCTGGCAGAGCGGCGCGGAGGACCTGCCCTCTGTCCCGCGCAGAGCCGGGAGCAGGGAGCGGCGCCGGCCCTCAGGGCTGGAGTGAAGCTGCAGGACGGTTGGGTTTGGCCCGGCGGGTATTGTGACCACAGCAGCTCTCCCGTCCTTGGCCGCTCCGGCTCGGGCTCCGGCCGGCTGGGCCCTGGAGCCCACCTTGCTCTGGGGGGCGCTGTCCAGTGTTACCCTGCACACGCCCGTCTCCCCCACTTGGCTCAGCCGATGCTGTGGGCCACGCTGGCCTGGGCCTGGCCTTTGACTGTGGGCACGCTTCCCTGTGGCTTGACAGACACCACGTGGCCGGCCCCTCCTCCTCCCCAGGACCCCCTGGACTCTCCCTTGGTCCTTCTCAGCAGGGAGCCCGGCCCCAGGTCTCTCAGAGCCCACTTGGGACAGCGTCCTGCTCCACCTTTATATATATATATATATCTTATTTATTATATATTTATATTTATATATCTTATTTATCTCTTATTTATTTGAAAGGCAGAGTTACAGAGAAAGGGGAGGGGGAGTCCTGCATCTGCTGGTTCGCTCTCCAGATGGCCACAATGGCTGGAGTTGGACCAATCTGAAGCCAGGAGCCAGGAGCTTCTTCCCGGTCTCCCATGCGGGTGCAGGGGCCCAAGGACTTGGGCCATCTTCTACTGCTTCCAGTGCTTTCCCAGGCCATAGAAGAGAGCTGGATTGGAAGTGGAGCAGCCGGGTCTTGAACAGGTGCCCATGTGGGATGCCGGCACTGCAGGGGGCGGCTTTGCCCGCCACGCCCCAGCGCCGGCCCCTGTTCCATGCTTACAAGTGACTTTGCTTCTTTAGAAATAAACTCTTTGGATCTTCGGTTCGAAACGCTGCAGGTGCACAGGGAATCTGCAGCAGCGGCACCGATGTACTCACCCCCTTGACCTTGTTCCTTCGTCCTTGACCTTTCACCCCCCTACTCTCTAGATATCCAGATACTCTTCAAAGTAAAGGGCGGGCGGCAAACCCTAGGCCCCCAAGCAGCCTGTGTCTTCCCAGAGCGGATGCCGCTGCGAGCCGGGTCCCTGCACAGTCCCCACCCCGCTCCCCTCTGCAGCAGCTGCTTCAAGCCAGCAAACAAGTGGGGCTTCCAGAATGCATGGGGGGGCCGGTGCCATGGCACAGTGGGTGAAGCTCCGCCTGTGACGCCGGCATCCCGTACGGGTGCCCCTTGGAGTCCCGGCTGCTCCACTTCCCACCCAGCTCCCTGCTGTGGCCTGGGAAAGCAGCGGAGGATGGCCCCAGTGGGGAGACTCAGAGGAAGCTCCTGGCTCCTGGCCATTGCCACCGTCCAGTGAGTGAAACAGCAGATAGAGGCGCTCACTCGCTCGCTCTCTCTCTCTCTCTCTCTATCTCTCCTGCTCTCAATTTTAAAAAAATGCATGCAAAATGGAAGATTTGCTTATTTGGGTGCAGACATTGTGGAATCCGTGCCTGGTTTCTTTCCATGATACTGGTCTCTGTAACTTTCAGTTTTCTTGCACTTGAGCACAGGGGGAAAGGGCCCCCCAGGCACGGGCCGCTCCTGCCGCAGTGGCAGGGCTGTGCCCTCGGGAGCTGGGAGCTGGGTGCCGGCAGCCACGTCGCGGGCCTGAGCCATTACCTGCTCCAGCGCCGCTGTCTCCCGGGGTGGGTTCAGTCCCCGGAACCCAGGCTTCAACCGGGCGCTCCGATGTGGGGTGCAAGCATTTTGTTTTAAGAGTTATTTATTTGTTTATTGAAAGGCAGAGTTACAGAGAGAGAGAGAGGGAGAGGTGGAGAGAGGTCTTCCATCTGCTGGTCCACTCCCCAGATGGCCACAACGGCCGGGGCTGGGCCAGGCTGAAGCCAGGAGCCAGGAACCGTATCCGGTCTCCCTTGTGGGATGCCATGAAGGATGCCGGCACCATAGGCGGTGGTTTAACCCGCTGTGCCACAAGGCCAGCCCCGGACACAAGCCTCAGCCACGGAGCCAAGCGCCCGGCCATCCAGGGGACTTGCCGTCCTGGTCGTGTGTCTCTGTGGTCCGGGCGTCACTTTGCCTGGAACGGCATGGACCGCTGTGGGCAGTCTCCTCTGAGCCCCGCCCCAGCTCCAGCGGGGGCACCTTTCTGTGCTGCTGGCTCTGGTCTCGGGCACAGAGCGGGAGCAACCTTGGGGCCAGGGACCTCGGGGTAGGGGGTCTGCGAGCCACGAGTCACTGCACGGCCGGCAGCCCCTCCCTCGCCTCTCAGATCGGGGCCACCACCCTGGGACCCAGGTGCCCGCCGGCGGGAGGGCTCACTGGGCGTGCCCCTCCCCTCCGTACCTGCGCAGGTGTGTCCTGGCCTGAGCGAGGCCCCGGAGCTCTACAGCCGGGGCTTCCTGACCATCGAGCCGATCACGCCGCTGCCGCCGCCGGCGGTCATGGACTACATCTTCCTGCTCCTCTGCCTGTGCGGCCTGGTGGGCAACGGCCTGGTGCTCTGGTTCTTCGGCTTCTCCATCAAGAGGACGCCCTTCTCCGTCTACTTCCTGCACCTGGCCAGCGCCGACGGCGCCTACCTCTTCAGCAAGGCCGTGTTCTCCCTGCTGAACGCCGGCGGCTTCCTGGGCGCCTTCGCCCACTACGTGCGCAGCGTGGCCCGGGTGCTGGGGCTCTGTGCCTTCGTGGCGGGCGTGAGCCTCCTGCCGGCCGTGAGCATGGAGCGCTGCGCGTCCGTCGTCTTCCCCGCCTGGTACTGGCGCCGGCGGCCCAGGCGCCTGTCGGCCGTGGCGTGCGCCCTGCTCTGGCTGCTGGCGCTGCTGGTCACTGGCGTCCACCACTACTTCTGCGTGTTCCTGGGCCGCGAGGCCTCCGGGGGCGGCTGCAGGCACACGGACGTCTTCCTGGGCGTCTTGCTCTTCCTCGTCTTCTGCCCGCTCATGGTGCTGCCCTGCCTGGCCCTCGTGCTGCACGTGGAGTGCCGGGCGCGGCGGCGCCAGCGCTCAGCCAAGCTCAACCACGTGGTCCTGGCCATGGTCTCCGTCTTCCTCGTGTCCTCCATCTACCTGGGCATCGACTGGTTCCTCTTCTGGGTCTTCCAGATCCCCGCGCCCTTCCCCGAGTACGTCACAGACCTGTGCATCTGCATCCACAGCAGCGCCAAGCCTGTCGTGTACTTCCTGGCCGGCAGGGACAAGTCGCAGCGCCTCTGGGAGCCCCTCAGGGTGGTCTTCCAGCGGGCCCTGCGCGACGGCGCCGAGCCTGCCGAGCCCGGGGCCGGCACCCCCAACACGGTCACCATGGAGATGCAGGGCCCCTCCGGGAACGCCTCGTGAGGGGCCTGGGGGGCCAGGGCTGTCTCGGACGGATGCTCCAGCCCCCAGGCCTGCTTCTCCCAGGGTGGCACGCTCCAAGGGTGGCCAAGAGACTGAGCAGCCACCTGCAAAGGACGCCATGGCCTGTCTCCTCCTTAGGGACCCTTTGCACCAAGCCCGGCCCCGCCCGCCCACCCAGGGCGGGGCAGGGGTGGTGGCGCCCTTCCTCGCTCCGGTCTGGTCAGTGACCGAGAGGAGGGGTCCCTGTGGCCCGCCCCGCCTCCCGCCCCTCAGCCAGGCCTCCCTGACAGTGGCACGGTTGGCACGGCCCCCACTGGGCCAGCAGCCTCATCCCAGCTGTGAGGGACTGCAAGCCAGCCTGCAGGAGGTGGAGCCATCTGGGTGGGGGGACGGCGCCGGGGGTCCTGCCTCCCAGCTGGGTGCTCCTGCAGAAGCGGCACACCCCTGTGATGGGCCGTGTGCTGGAGACAGGAGACCTGCAGCCGCTCGGGAGCCTGGCCAGCCCCGGGCAGCCTCCGGACACCCCTCGTGTCCTCCAGGCCCTGCGCTCCAGCCCCCATCCCAGCCCCGGGGGGCCCATACCGGCTGCCCACTATAAGCACAATGGCCCAGTGTAGCCAAAAGCTGTTTTATAGAAGACAACAAAATGTGTATCAATAAACATTTGATATCCTGCAGCAGGGAGAGCTTGATGCCGGCAGCGAGGACAGCAGGGGCGCCCTCCAGGCTGCTCTGCGCCCCCAGCCCCCGCCTCTGGCCGAGTCTACACTGTGGCCGTTTCTGCGACACTGCCCGCTGCGGGCTCGTGCCAAGCCCATTTGACCCACGCAGGGCTCCTGCAGCCCCCCGGGAACCTGGGTCCTGGGGGGCTCCACGCCCAGCCCTCTTGCCCATGACGGCCCCTGCTGTAAGGATAAGGGACGCAGTGTCCACACTGGGGCCCCCTGCTGCCCCCCCCAGTCCAGGACGCCCTTGGGAGGGTGCCCAGTCCTTGTGCTCAGGGCTCCGTGAGTCCCAGGTCCTAGGAGGTCACTTCCTCCTGGCCTCCAGGCCTGAGCACCCTGTGGGCCTCTGTGCCGGGTCCAGCTATAACCGTGGGGGGGGGGGGTCCAGCTGCAGCCGTGGGGGGGTGGGTCCCACACAGCAGGGCTCGGCTACACCCTGGGGCACCTGCCCTTAGGAGGCTCTGGTGGAGAGGGGTCTCCCCGTGTCTGGACCCCCTCTACTCCCCTCTGTCCCCAGCCTGTCCTGGGCCCCCCTCTGCTCCCCTCTGTCCCCAGCCTGTCCTGGACCCCCCCTGCTCCCCTCTGTCCAAAGCCTGTCCTGGACCCCCCCTGCTCCCCTCTGTCCCCAGCCTGTCCTGGACCCCCCCTGCTCCCCTTTGTCCCCAGCCTGTCCTGGCCGCCCCTCTGCTCCCCTCTGTCCCCAGCCTGTCCTGGACCCCCCTGATCCCCTCTGTCCCCAGCCTGTCCTGGGCCCCCCTCTGCTCCCCTCTGTCCCCAGCCTGTCCTGGATCCCCCCTGCTCCCCTTTGTCCCCAGCCTGTCCTGGCCGCCCCTCTGCTCCCCTCTGTCCCCAGCCTGTCCTGGACCCCCCTGATCCCCTCTGTCCCCAGCCTGTCCTGGGCCCCCCTCTGCTCCCCTCTGTCCCCAGCCTGTCCTGGGCCCCCCTCTGCTCCCCTCTGTCCCAGCCTGTACTGGACCCCCCTCTGCTCCCCTCTGTCCCCAGCCTGTCCTGGACCCCGCTCTGCTCCCCTCTGTCCCCAGCCTGTCCTGGACCCCCCTCTGCCTCCCTCTGTCCCCAGCCTGTCCTGGCCCCCCCCTCTGCTCCCCTCTGTCCCCAGCCTGTCCTGGACCCCCCTCTGTCCCCCTCTGTCCCCAGCCTGTACTGGACCCCCCTCTGCTCCCCTCTGTCCCCAGCCTGTCCTGGACCCCGCTCTGCTCCCCTCTGTCCCCAGCCTGTCCTGGCCCCCCCTCTGCCTCCCTCTGTCCCCAGCCTGTCCTGGCCCCCCCCTCTGCTCCCCTCTGTCCCCAGCCTGTCCTGGCCCCCCCTCTGCTCCCCTCTGTCCCCAGCCTGTCCTGGGCCCCCCTCTGTCCCCAGCCTGTCCTGGACCCCCCTCTGCTCCCCTCTGTCCCCAGCCTGTCCTGGACCCCCCTCTGTCCCCAGCCTGTCCTGGACCCCCCTCTGCTCCCCTCTGTCCCCAGCCTGTCCTGGACCCCCCTCTGTCCCCCTCTGTCCCCAGCCTGTCCTGGACCCCCCTCTGTCCCCAGCCTGTCCTGGGCCCCCCTCTGTCCCCAGCCTGTCCTGGCCCCCTCTCTGCTCCCCTCTGTCCCCAGCCTGTTCTGGACCCCCCTCTTCTCCCCTCTGTCCCCAGCCTGTCCTGGCCCCCCTCTGCTCCCCTCTGTCCCCAGCCTGTCCTGGCCCCCCTTTTCCCCCCCTCTGTCCCCAGCCTGTCCTGGACCCCCCTCTGTCCCCAGCCTGTCCTGGACCCCCCTCTGTCCCCAGCCTGTCCTGGCCCCCCCTCTGCTCCCCTCTGTCCCCAGCCTGTCCTGGGCCCCCCTCTGTCCCCAGCCTGTCCTGGCCCCCCCTCTGCTCCCCTCTGTCCCCAGCCTGTCCTGGCCCCCTCTCTGCTCCCCTCTGTCCCCAGCCTGTTCTGGACCCCCCTCTTCTCCCCTCTGTCCCCAGCCTGTCCTGGCCCCCCTCTGCTCCCCTCTGTCCCCAGCCTGTCCTGGCCCCCCCTCTGCCCCCCCTCTGTCCCCAGCCTGTCCTGGACCCCCCTCTGTCCCCAGCCTGTCCTGGACCCCCCTCTGTCCCCAGCCTGTCCTGGCCCCCCCTCTGCTCCCCTCTGTCCCCAGCCTGTCCTGGACCCCCCTCTGTCCCCCTCTGTCCCCAGCCTGTCCTGGCCCCCGCTCTGCTCCCCTCTGTCCCCAGCCTGTCCTGGCCCCCGCTCTGCTCCCCTCTGTCCCCAGCCTGTCCTGGACCCCCATCTGCTCCCCTCTGTCCCCAGCCTGTCCTGGACCCCCCTCTGCTCCCCTCTGTCCCCAGCCTGTCCTGGACCCCCCTCTGCCCCCCCTGTCCCCAGCCTGTCCTGGCCCCCGCTCTGCTCCCCTCTGTCCCCAGCCTGTCCTGGCCCCCCCTCTGCTCCCCTCTGTCCCCAGCCTGTCCTGGCCCCCCTCTGCTCCCCTCTGTCCCCAGCCTGTCCTGGCCCCCCCTCTGCTCCCCTCTGTCCCCAGCCTGTCCTGGGCCCCCCTCTGTCCCCAGCCTGTCCTGGACCCCCCTCTGCCCCCCTCTGTCCCCAGCCTGTCCTGGGCCCCCCTCTGCTCCCCTCTGTCCCCAGCCTGTCCTGGACCCCCCTCTGCTCCCCTCTGTCCCCAGCCTGTCCTGGCCCCCCTCTGCTCCCCTCTGTCCCCAGCCTGTCCTGGCCCCCGCTCTGCTCCCCTCTGTCCCCAGCCTGTCCTGGACCCCCCTCTGCTCCCCTCTGTCCCCAGCCTGTCCTGGCCCCCCTCTGCTCCCCTCTGTCCCCAGCCTGTCCTGGCCCCCCCTCTGCTCCCCTCTGTCCCCAGCCTGTCCTGGACCCCCCTCTGTCCCCAGCCTGTCCTGGACCCCCCTCTGCTCCCCTCTGTCCCCAGCCTGTCCTTGGGCTGCTTCAATGCTCATGGAGATGCCCCCCCCACCGCTCCTCCCACCTTTGGGATTTAATCATTAAAGTGGGCTGGGAGGAGCCAGGGGCTGCACCTGCCCCGCCCCCCCCACAGCAGCACAGCCCTGCCCACCACCCCCATGGCAGCACAGCCCCCCCACCCCTGCCTTGCATCCCCAGGGTAGCCCAGCCTCTGTCCACCGCCTCCCCCCTGGCCTTCCCTCTGGGCACTGGGTGAAGGAGGGAGCCCAGGCTGTAACTCGGGCTGTGGGCTGCCGTGGCCACTGTCAAGCCGGACTCCACACGCAGTGCATGGGGCTCAGCAGAACCGCTGTGTCACACGTGCGCACACGGGGCCCACCACTGTGTCACACGTGCACATACAGGGCCCAGCTCTGTGTCACGTGTGCACATACAGGGCCCAGCTCTGTGTCACGCGTGCACACGGGGCCCGGCAGAGCCACTGAGTTTTCCAGGTCCCGCAGCCGTCCTGGCTATGGAAGTGAGCGAGGGGAGGTTGCCGTCCCCGGGATGCCAGCGGTTCACGGCGCTGAGCGCAAGTCCAGTGCCCGTGAGCCTTGGGAGGCGGAATCCAGCCCCCTAACCCCCCAGCTCCGGCCTTGTGGGACCCCAGTCTCGCTGGGCCCCGGGATCCCAGATCTCACGGGGTTGGCCTTCGCACCTGGGGCCACGTCTGCCGCACCTGAGGGTGCTGGCCGGGCATCCAGGACAGGGCCCAGAGGCTGGAGTGGAGGGCGGAGGGCGGCCCTGGGGGTGTAGCCTGGGACCGGCCACTCCCAGGCCCGGACTGTGGGCGGGGACCTCCTGGGCGAGGGAACAGCACAGGGAGCTACGCGGCCTCCGACCTTGGTGTCTCCATGGGCAAGGCTCCGAGGGCTGGGCTGGCGGGAGGGTCCCGTGGCCAGGGGGAGATTGGGGCGGTGGGGGTGGGCTGCACCGCAGGCTGCTGGCGACCAGAGCCGAGTGTCAGGGGCACCGGCACTCAGCAGCCCGTGGCCGGTGCCCTCTTGCCTGTTCCTTCCGTCTTCACCGAGGATCACGGACACCTCCCTGGCCAGGATTTTTAAGCGCAAGATCTTTTCCCATAGACGCAGCTGGGATCAGAATCCTCAGCCCAGACTCCTCCTCCTGCCCAAGGCGGGGGCCGGGGGGAGGGGCAGGGAGATGGGTCCAGCTGTGGTTCAGCTTCCTAACCCAGGCCCAGGGACGTCAGGGGCCAGGCCAGGGAGCTGGGCACAAGTCTGCAGAGAGCTTGGTGAATCAAATCCACGGAGGACACACGTGGCAGCCAGTAGGGGCGTGGCGGTGGAAACCGCAGGTCGCACGGCACAGAACTCACCAGCCTGATGGGGCACACAGCGAGTCAGAGCCAGCCGGGAAGCCAGCCCGGTGACTCCCACGGGGACTGAGCAGCCCGGAATCCCCGACCGCCTCTTGGCGCTGGGCACAGGGCCCCCGGGCTGGGCCTGACACCCAGCGAGAAGGCTGGGGAGAGCGCTGAGGCGGTGACAGTGCATCGTGGGTGGCGTCCATTCGTCCCCCTCCCAAGTCCAAGGACAGCCAGCCAACAGGTCCTCTGCCCTGCGCTGTGGCTCGCCCGGGTCAGGAGCTGTGGGAGTAGATGACGGTGCATCGGTGGTGGTGGCGGGGGGGGGGGGGGAGGGAGGGAGTGGTCTATAAGCAGAAATCAGTGTCCTGGGCCCCCCCCCAGGTGATCTTCTCCCAGGATCCTCAACAGCTGTGTCAGCAAAACCCTGATGACAGAGGTGGGGCACTGGGCGGGGCCGTGGAGGCCACCCTCTGCCCCCACCCCGCGCAGGACCTGGCCGGGCAGGGCTGTGGAGGTCACTCCCCCGCCCCTGCAGGACCCGGCCGGCCAGACTACTTCAGGATTCATCCACGGAATCTGACCACCGTGGGCAGTGCCGGGGACGGGCAGGCAGAGGACGCAGCGTGGGGTCCCGGCTGCACCCAAGCCCACCTGCAGCGACAAGGGCAGCTGGGGTACTTGGGAGCCCATGGCCCAGGGGCCACGCCGTGGGCATTTACCCTGTGCCACTGCGTGCCGGGCCCCGTGACAAAGACAGGCGCTCTGTCCCCTGCCCCTGTCCTCCCCCCGTTAATGTTTGTAGCAGTCAAGGCACGTGGATGCAGAGAACAAACATGAACTGAAAGTCTCAATAACTATCAGAAAACTGACCATTTCTCCAACGTTGATGCAGTAATATTAGACACCGATCACAAAAAGATAGGCAAGGGTCGGCACTGTGGCGTAGCAGGTTAAGCCTCTGCCTGCAGCGCCGGCATCCCATGTGGGCGCGGGTTCTAGTCCCGGCTGCTCTACTTCTGATCCAGCTCTCTGCTGTGGCCTGGGAAAGCAGTAGAAGATGGCCCAGTCATTGGGCCCCTGCGCCCACATGGGAGACTTGGAAGAAGCTCTGGCTCCTGGCTTCGGATCAGCCCAGCTCCGGCCATTGCAGAGTGAACCAGCGGATGGGAGACTTGTCTCTCTGTGTCTCTCCCTCTCTAACTTTACATTTTGAATAAGTAAATAAATCTTAAAAGAAAAAAAAAGATAGGCAAAGCAGCGTACCGTGAAATACAGCCCTAAATAACGTACATTCATTTGCATTTAACGCAGTTTTGAACTGTAAACATTTAGCCACAACCGACGGTGCACACCCAGCGTGTCAGAGCCCACGAGACCCGCGTGCCCCAAACACCTGTCGAGAGGCAGAAGGCCTGAAGTCAGCTCCCAGGCGCCCACACAGCACAGCCAGAGGAGGAGAAACAAGCCACCCACTGGGAAGCAGGAGGCAAAGGCGTAGAGAGGTGATGTGGAAAAAATCAGTGCTCGGAAATGAAGCTGGCCAACTGACTAAGAAAGAGAAGAGAAAGCGGCGTGGGGCGCAGTGAAGAACGGTGGGCAGGAGTTCTGAGCGTCCCAATCGGCCGCGGAGCGCCGCCCTGACAGGTGCACAGCCGGAAGGCGCCAGGGTTTTGCAGAAAGGGAACAGTGCACGCTCAAGCTCAGATCCAAAGGCCGCGCCGCCCGAGAGCTCGGAGCGCGTTCGCAGCCCTTTCTAAGCCGCCCGCGAGCACTGGGACGTGCACTGGCCGGACCAGATGGCTTTGCCTTCTGCCAGCTCACCGTGGGAGGACAACGCTGACCCCACACAAAGTGTTCTAGCAGGTGGAGGATAAACCAGCACGGGAGAAAATGCGCTAGATGAGAAGCCAGTCGGGGAGGGGCGGGGGAGCAAACAGTGCGTCCCAGAGACGTCAGCGTGAGAAACACCGGAAGGCACAGCCTTAAGTATTCACCACGAAAGTAGGTTAGAGGGGCCGGCGCTGTGGTGCAGTGGTGCGGTGGGCTGAGCCTCTGCCTGCAGTGCCGCATCTGGTATGGGCGCGGGTTCTAGTCCCAGCTGCCCCTCCTCCAATCCAGCTCTCTGCTGTGGCCTGGGAAGGCAGTGGAGGATGGCCAAGGGCGTGGGCTCCTGCACCCACGTGGGAGACCAGGAGAAGCACCTGGCTCCTGGCTTCGGATCAGCCCAGCCCTGGCCGTTGTGGACATTTGGAGAGTGAACAAGCAGACAGAAGACCGACCCCTCCCTCCCTCTCTCTCTCTCTCTCTCTCTCTAACTCTGCCTCTCTAAAACAATCTCAAGCAGCTGGTTGATCTGCAGCTGGTTGGTCAACCCCTGCCAACATCACCAAACTCACGACGCGGGCGTCAGACGGAGCGTCACTGGTGAATTAGCAGGAAAGGGGCCCGTGAGCCGGAGCGCCATACATAGAAAGAGACCAAGAAGTGACAGAGGGTGGCGTTGGCGGGGAGGGGTTTTACCCAGCTGTCCTTAGGACGCCTAAAGATGTAAACGACAACACGAACACGATGAAGAGACCGGAAGCAGCTGCGAGCGGGAAGAACGGTGCCGACGCCGCCGCGCCAGGCGGGATCTGAGGCCGCACTCGGGGGGGGGGGGCAGCGGTGACAGTGACCCCGGGGGTCAGCGGGCTTGTCCTCCTTCTCAAGGACTCAGAGTGGCAGCCAGGCCCGGCGTCAGCCCCAGGCAGTGCCGGAGAGAGACGCTGGCTCAGCCTGCGTCCTGGTGAGCTCCCTGGCCACGTTCATCCATGCGGGCAGCGGCCTGGTGGTCTGGTGGCTGAGCGTCTGCATGCAGACCCCTTGCCGTGTCCACTGGGGGAGGATCCCGAGCTGGGGGTGGGGGTGGAGGGTGGGGTGGGCGTGGAGGGAGGGGGAGGGGAGGGAGGCATGAGGTGGAGGGAGGGGTGGGAGTGAGGGAGGGGTGGGGTGGAGGGAGGGGTGAGGGAGGGGGTGGGGGTGGAGGGAAGGGATGAGGTGGAAGGAAGGGTGAGGTGGAGGGAGGGGTGAGGGTGAGGGGTGGAGTGGAGGGAGGGGTGAGGGTGAGGGTCCCCCCAGCACCAGTGAGGTGAGGATCGGAGCATGGCTTCCACCTGTGGAACCCCCCAGCCACCCCATTCTCCCACCAGGGCCTGGGGGCCGGCTGGGCGGAGCCCTGGGCCCATTCTGGAAAACAAGCCCGGGGTTTCGCAGGCTAGCAGGAGGCCCTGGCCCTGAGGCCCAGGCGAGACTTCGGACTTTGGGACAGACGCCCGGCTGAGCTGAGACGCTGGGGCAGAGCGAGGAGCAGGCAGCACGCCGGCTCCCGGCTCCCGGCTCCCGGCTCCCGGCTCCCGGCTGCAAGGCCGCAGGGCCTTTGGCTTGAGGCTCAGCCCTGGGCTCACGCAGATGTTCAATCCCCAAAGTCCTCCAGGCAGGGACCAGGGACAGGCAGAGACCACACCCAAGCCTGGACCGGCCGGAGGTCCCTGGGCCCCTGGGGGCGTGGCCGTGGGAGGCTGGCGACCCTGGAGGAGCCGGGCTCTGCCTCTCTGCTTCCTGGCCTGCCACGGGCCGGTTCCACCGGGGCCAGCCTCCAGCCTGGACACGCGAGAGCTGCCACACTGCGCACCGGCGGGGGGTGGGGACACGCCAGCACCCAGCCTTGGCCAGCGCCCAGCTGCTTCTCCCCAGGGCCCCTGAAGGCGGTCACTGCGGGCAGCCGCTCACCGGGCTGTGAGCCTCTCTCTGCTCCTGTGCCCTCCGGCCCACCCGGCCTCCCAGGTGTGTCTGCAGCCACTCAGATCCCGGGGGCCGTGAGGCCTGCACTGACCCCTGGCCTGTCTGCACCCGCTCACACACGCAGGGCAGGCCCATCTCCTTCCTGCCCGGGAGCCCCCCGCCAAGACCCCCGTGGGCAGCAGAGCCACAGTCTTCCGGCTGTTCGCTGCCCCTCCCAGGGCCCCCTCGGCTCGCCCCAGACACCCTCCCCCCTCACCAGGGCCCAGTCCAGAGGCACCCCCCCACTGGGTCCAGGACTCACACGGAGGCCTCATGACTTCCTGCCTGGCAGGCAGAAGACCTGGGTGGCAGGGGGAGCCGGGGAGGGGGTATCCCGGGTGGCAGGGGGAGCTGGGGAGGGGGCGTCCCGCTCGGTGACCTTGGTGACCTGTCCTGCACACGGGAAGCTGGTCACATCTGCTGCCCCTCGGGCAAGGCCCAGGCTTCTCCCAGGAGGCGGCGCAGGACCAAGAGCTCACCAATCAGTCCAAACACACCAGCCTGTGCTGTCACAGCCCCGCGCGGGTCTGGCCTGGGATCCCCACCTCTTCCTGGGCCTTCCCCTGGGTGTCCCCCGGCCCTGGCCAGGGGCCGTGCAGCCCGCCCAGAGGGAGGAGCTGAGCATGGAGCAGCCTGGGCCCCCCAGGCCGCCTGCTTTGCCACACATGGCTCAGGCCCCAGCTCTGTGCATGTCGGGGGCTGAGCACGGCAGGGTGGGGGCGGCCCCCGTCAGCTCAGCACCACCAGCCCAGGGCCCCGGTGAGGGGCCCAGGTCCCCTGGCCGAGCCGCAGGAAGGTTTTCTTTCTCAGGCCCTCGCCCAGGGCGGGCCCATGGGGGGCTCTGCTCCACTGGGTCACTCGGGGACCGGGAACGTGAACGCGCCGGGGAACGCGGCTCAGAGTGGGGGCTGCAGACCCTCGGGTCCAGGGCCGAGGTGGGCGCGGCTCCTGGGGCTCTGGGGGGAGTCCCACAGTGACGGGAGCTGCTGTTTGCTTTGCCAACCGTGCAGTTTAATTTGGGGGTCAGGCCGGGTGAGAGAAGGACTCCAGCCGGGGCAGGAAGCGGTAGGGAGGCTGCCGCTCCCCCACGCTCCGGACACTCCGACTCAGGACCCACGCACTGTTCACTGCTGGAACTTTCCACGCAACACTTTCTGTGCAAGCGGAAGCTGGGGGAGTGGCTGGGAGGAGGCTGGCGCTCTGCCCCTCAACGCTTTCCCCTCTGCCCGCCCACCCTCTCCCCTCCTCCTCCCCATTGCTGCTGGGGTTCTGGGCGGCTGGAGCTGCAGCCCGGCTGTGCGGGGCAAATGCCACCACCAGGAGTGCAGCGGGAGAGCAGAGCCTAGGCCACATGTGCAAACGCCCTCTGGGCGCTGGGCTTGCAAAAGATTTATTCACATCTGAAAGGCAGAGCCTAGTGGACCGGAGAGAGGGGGAGGGAGAACGGTATCTTGCAGCCTCACTGGCTGATCCGGGCCAGGCTGGAGCCAGGAGCCCGCAGCTTCACCCCGGTCTCCCGCACAGGCGGCAGCCTGGAGCCCTCTCTGGGTCTCCCATGTCTCTGGGCCGTCTTCCGTTGCTTTCCCACGTGCGCCAGCAGGGAGCTGCATGGACGTGGAGCAGCCGGGACTTGAACCGGCGCTCAGACAGGCAATGCGGACACACCTGCAGTGCTTCAGCCCCTGCAGCCCAGCTCCGGCCCCGGTGCTTTCTGTGCTCTGGGCACAAGGGGACAGGTGAGGCCGCCGCGGGCAGCCCGGATCCCGTACGGGGCTGGCTTGGTCCTGCTGCTCCGCTTCCGATCCAGCTCCCTGCTAGTGCACCTGGGAAAGCAGCGGAGGACGGCCCAGAGACATGGGAGGCCCAGAGAGGGCTCCAGGCTCCTGGCTTCTGCCCGGCGAGCCCCGGTCGTTGCGGCCATTTGAGCAGTGAACCAGCGGGTGGGAGACCTCTCTCTCCCTCGCTCTTCTCTTCTCTCTCTGTGACTCTGTATTTCAAATAAATAAGTAAACCATAAAAACTGTATAATGGAGGTGATCTGGCTGTCACCAAGCACAAAACGACATTGGAGACAGCGTACGCTTACGAAGACGTGGAAGAAAACCAGGGCAGCAAACGAGGAAGATCTGAATTTGCAGACGTGTCGTACATTGCAATGAAAACGGAAGATGAGCAGGTCCTGACTCCAGCGTCCTTTGCTGTCTTCAGATCCGTTTATTAATCAAAGACCTGAGACACGATTCAGTAAAGTTAAAACTGCAAAGCACACATCAGAGGGACAAGACGGAAATCCAGCCGAGTCGTCACCACAAGGAATCCACGGGACCATCCCAGGTCACAGTGGGAGGTCACTCCTCTGTCCCACGTCACACTGTGAGGTCACTGCCCTGGCCCAGGTCACAGTGGGAGGTCACTGCTGTGTCCCGGGTCACAGTGTGAGGTCACTGCCCTGTCCCGGGTCACAGTGTGAGGTCATTGCCCTGGCCCAGGTCACAGTGTGAGGTCACTGCTCTGTCCTGGGTCACAGTGTAAGGTCACTGCTCTGTCCCGGGTCACAGTGTGAGGTCACTGCTCTGTCCTGGGTCACAGTGTGAGGTCACTGCTCTGTCCCAGGTCACACTGGGAGGTCACTGCCCTGTCCCGGGTCACAGTGTGAGGTCACTGCTCTGTCCTGGGTCACAGTGTGAGGTCACTGCCCTGTCCCAGGTCACAGTGTGAGGTCACTGCTCTGTCCTGGGTCACAGTGGGAGGTCACTGCCCTGGCCCAGGTCACACTGTGAGGTCACTGCTCTGTCCTGGGTCACAGTGTGAGGTCACTGCTCTGTCCCAGGTCACACTGTGAGGTCACTGCCCTGGCCCAGGTCACACTGTGAGGTCACTGCTCTGTCCTGGGTCACAGTGTGAGGTCACTGCTGTGTCCCAGGTCACAGTGTGAGGTCACTCCTCTGTCCCAGGTCACACTGGGAGGTCACTGCCCTGGCCCAGGTCACACTGTGAGGTCACTGCTCTGTCCTGGGTCACACTGGGAGGTCACTGCCCTGTCCCGGGTCACAGTGTGAGGTCACTGCTCTGTCCTGGGTCACAGTGTGAGGCCACTGCCCTGTCCTGGGTCACAGTGTGAGGTCACTGCCCTGGCCCAGGTCACACTGTGAGGTCACTGCTCTGTCCTGGGTCACAGTGTGAGGTCACTGCCCTGGCCCAGGTCACAGTGTGTGGTCACTCCTCTGTCCCAGGTCACACTGGGAGGTCACTGCCCTGTCCCAGGTCACACTGTGAGGTCACTGCTCTGTCCTGGGTCACAGTGTGAGGTCACTGCCCTGTCCCGGGTCACAGTGTGAGGTCACTGCTCTGTCCTGGGTCACAGTGTGAGGTCACTGCCCTGGCCCAGGTCACACTGTGAGGTCACTGCTCTGTCCTGGGTCACACTGGGAGGTCACTGCCCTGGCCCAGGTCACAGTGTGAGGTCACTGCTCTGTCCCAGGTCACACTGGGAGGTCACTGCCCTGGCCCAGGTCACACTGTGAGGTCACTGCTCTGTCCCAGGTCACACTGGGAGGTCACTGCTGTGTCCCGGGTCACAGTGTGAGGTCACTGCTCTGTCCTGGGTCACAGTGTGAGGTCACTGCCCTGGCCCAGGTCACACTGGGAGGTCACTGCTCTGTCCCGGGTCACAGTGTAAGGTCACTGCTCTGTCCTGGGTCACAGTGTGAGGTCACTGCCCTGGCCCAGGTCACAGTGTGAGGTCACTGCTCTGTCCTGGGTCACACTGGGAGGTCACTGCCCTGTCCCGGGTCACAGTGTGAGGTCACTGCTCTGTCCTGGGTCACAGTGTGAGGTCACTGCCCTGTCCCGGGTTACAGTGTGAGGTCACTGCTCTGTCCTGGGTCACAGTGTGAGGTCACTGCCCTGGCCCAGGTCACAGTGTGTGGTCACTCCTCTGTCCCAGGTCACACTGGGAGGTCACTGCCCTGGCCCAGGTCACACTGTGAGGTCACTGCTCTGTCCTGGGTCACAGTGTGACGTCACTGCTCTGTCCCAGGTCACACTGTGAGGTCACTGCCCTGGTCCAGGTCACAGTGTGAGGTCACTGCGCTGTCCTGGGTCACAGTGGGAGGTCACTGCTCTGTCCCAGGTCACAGTGTGTGGTCACTCCTCTGTCCCAGGTCACACTGGGAGGTCACTGCCCTGGCCCAGGTCACACTGTGAGGTCACTGCCCTGGCCCAGGTCACACTGTGAGGTCACTGCTCTGTCCCAGGTCACACTGTGAGGTCACTGCCCTGGTCCAGGTCACAGTGTGAGGTCACTGCGCTGTCCTGGGTCACAGTGGGAGGTCACTGCTGTGTCCCAGGTCACACTGGGAGGTCACTGCTCTGTGTCCCAGGCTGAATCAAGACTTGGGTCTCACATTCAGTTCCGAGCGCTGCCCCTCCTCCCCCAGCCTGTCTTAACCTGTATGTTCCAGAACCCCCAACTGGCTTTCTGGATTTTTTAAAATTTTGTTTATTTATTCACAATTTATTTGAAAGACACAGAGATTGTCCACCTACTGGTTCACTCCCAAATGCCCACAACAGCCAGGACTGGGCAAGAGTAAATTCCGGATCCCAGAACTCCATCTGGGCCTCCCACGTGGGTGGCAGAGGCCCAAGCGCCAGGGCCACCCTGTGTCTCCCGGGTCCCTCTGGCTGAGCAGTGGCCACAGGTCCTCAGGCTGACCCCTCGGCTCCTGGCCTCACCTCCTGCCCAGGTGCCTCCCCTGCAGGCCACCGCCCCCACAGAACACCTGCGAGGCTCCAGCAGGCTCTGCCCACAACCCCTCTACAACACACAGCCTTACTGAGACGGGGCCCCCAAGTGTGCGACTCAATGGCCCTGAGCGTGCGTTAGATGTGCGCCCACCCCCGCCGTCCTCCCTGGACCCAGCCCAGGCTGCTGTCCGGCTTCTTCCACCCCCGACTGCTCTGTGTCCATCCAGCGTCAGCCACAGGCTCCCCTGCTCCAAGGCTGGCACAGGGGCCTCTCGGCCAGTGCAGCCGCCGTGGCCACACCTCGTGTCTTCCCTTTCTGGGCTGGCCGCACCTGTGTGTGTGGAGCACAGCGTGTATCCGGGATCCGCTAGCCTCGTGGGGCTGCAGCTTTGGCCCGGCAGGAGCAACATGGTATGCCGTACCTCCCTTGCCCGGGGCATCTCCAGCCCAGCCCAGGCCTGTGTCCCTCACAGGCACTGTCCCTTGGAACCACCCTGGGGGCGCCAGGAGCTGCACACCCACCCTCTCCCCTCCAGGCACCCAGCTGCCAGGGAGGTCCACCTGGAGGGGCAAGCCCCGCCCCCACAGACCCCTCCCCTTCCGTGCAGTCCCAGCTGGTGGGGCTGGCTCCCCTCTGGGAGCGCCCTGGAGCACCAGGACAGCTGCCTGCCCAAACTGCTTCCCCTACAGAGACCAGAGAGGGGGTGGGGGATGAGAGAAAGGGGAGTGCCTCCTGGAACAGCCGAGGCACCCAAAGAGCTGGTGCTGGATGGCAGAGTGGACAGCGAGAGACAGAGACAGAGAGAAAGGTCTTCCTTTTGCCGTTGGTTCACCCCCCAATGGCCACCGTGACTGGTGCACCGCGCTGATCCGAAGCCAGGAGCCAGGTGCTTCTCCTGGTCTCCCATGGGGTGCAGGGCCCAAGCACTTGGGCCATCCTCCACTGCACTCCCTGGCCACAGCAGAGAGCTGGCCTGGAAGAGGGGCAACCGGGACAGAATCCGGTGCCCTGACTGGGACTAGAACCCGGGGTACCGGTGCCGCAGGCGGAGGATTAGCCTATTGAGCAGTGGCGCCGGCCACTGGATGGGACTTGTACGCTGGGTAGGGGAGAGACACGGGCCCCAACCGTGGTCTCCCCACCCCGCAGTCCGGCACCCCTGCCTATCCATCCCGCGTCTACCCAAGCGCTGGATCCCTAAGTCAGCTTCCTGTGGCTCAGGAAGGGTGGGGCGGCTCCGAGTGCTAAGGGGATCCAGGGTGGCCCCTGCTCCCAGGCTCACTGTCGCACACACGGGTCACGGGCTTGGCTGAGGATTCGAACCCTCTCTGAGGCAGAGAGCCCACGTGACCTCCCGAGGGGCGGGCACCCAGGCCCTGCACCACCCCAGCTCCCATCTCAGGACTGCGCCCCCTCCCCACCGGGAGCAGGGCGGTGCTTAGCTGGGGGCACCCAGAAGCCCCCAGGTGCCACTCATCAAGTGTCTCTGGCCTCTCCACCCCTCTGCACCGGCGTGGCTGACCCCGCCACCAGCCTCTGGGACCAGCACCAGGGCCAGGGAATTCAACTCCAGGACACCCCACCCCGGTGACTGCCGCTCCCCTCGGCCTCCAGCCCGGAGCTCGGGCTCCCGTGTGCGAAGCCCCCAGCTCTGACGTCACCTCTGGCTGCACCGGTGACATTTTTGAAAACCAAGACTTCTGATTTGAAAAGGGGGGAATTTGGTATTAAAAAAAGCAAAGCCCCTAAACTTCACATCAAGTGGGTGCTGTAAAGGAGAGCCTTGAGAGGTGTCTCCGGGGCTCCCGCTGGCCAGTGCAGGGCCAGATACCTCACCACTTACGACGGGATCGTGCTCATAAAGCCGTCTAGGGGGCTGGCACCGTGGCACAGAGGTTCAGCCACCGCCGGAGACACCAGCGTCCCACAGGAGCGCTGGGTGCAGGCCCGGCTGCTCCACTTCCCATTCAGCTCCCTGCTAATGCGCCTGGGAAAGCAGCGGGAGACGGCCCCCTGCCATCCACGTGGGGGACCTGGGTGGGGACCCGGGTAGAGTCCCGGCTCCCAGCTCCAGCTGCTCCATCCCCAGCCATTGTGGCCGTGTGGGGAGTGAGCTAGTGGATGGAAGATCTGTCACTCTGCCTTTGGAAAAATTAAAGCAAGCCCATCTGAGTGGCACCTGCTGTGAGCCACAAACACGCGGAGTCCTAACCACGCCCACGTCACAGGGCCAGGCCGCCTTGTGTATGCTCCAAGCTGAGCGAAGCCTGCCTGTGACAGCGCTGCTGTCTTGTGGGATTCCCTGGACACGGGCCGGGTGGTCTGCCGGGGACAGGCCGAGCAAGGGGCGGTACAGCCGGGGAGGGACACAGGGGTCCCCCCGGCCAAGTCCAGCTCAGGATGGAGCTCCTGGCTGCAAGGGCTGGGAACAGGGGCGGCGGAGGCTCACGGGCGATGTCCACGGGCGGATGACTGTGTGAGCACGCCACGGTCCACCCGTGGAAGGGAGCAGGGACACAGGTGACCGAAGGGGGAGCCTGCGTTCTATGTGGTGTCCAGAACGGATAACCGCCCCTCCCCCCAAGACTGAGCCGTGTCAGCGCTGCCGGGGCTGGGGGAGGCAGGGTGGGGGCTGATAACCCCGAGGGGTGAGAACGCTCTGCAGTGTGGCCGCGGCGCATTCCTGGGAATACGCTCAAAACCGCTGACTTGCACTCTGTTAAAGGACGGATTTTACCGTGTGCGAATTATTTTTTTCAATACTTATTATTTGAGAAGTAGTGTTACAGAGAGAGGGAGAGAGAGAGAGAGAGGGGTCTTCCATCTGCTGGTTCATTCCCCAAATGGCCACAACAGCTGCGGCTGCGCCAATCCGAAGCCAAGAGCCAGGAGCTTCCTCCGGGTCTCCCACGCAGGTGCAGGGGCCCAAGGACTTGGGCCATCCTCCACTGCTTTCCCAGGTGCATCTGAAGGGAGCTGGATTGGAAGTGGAGCGGTCGGGATTCGGACCAACGCCCATAAGTGTGTGTGTGTGGACGCAGTGCGTGTGTGAACTCACGCTCTCGTTCCCCTCACTGCACCCCAGGGGGCATGGTGGGTTCTGGGCGCGACGCGATGCTTTTGCATCTGTGGGTCATTTGGGGGAGTTGCTGCCTTCTGTTCACAGCGCCTGTAATTTCTCTCGGCAGAGAGCTCCAGGCAGCTGGATCGGAAGCGGAGCAGCCGGGACTCGAACCATGCCCAGGCAGGATGCTGGCGCTGCAGGTGAAGGCTTAGCCCACCGCGCCACAGGGCCACCAGGCCCCAGTTTTTAAATTTAAGTGCACAGCTTACAACCCCTGAGCGTGGCGCACCTGGGCCTCTGCCCCTGGAGGGCCCTGGCCAGCCCACTGCCTCCGGCCCCGGCCCCTTCCTCGGACCCTGCCCTGCCCAGCACGCCCGGCACACTCCCGACGGACGGCTTTCCGTGTGTTCCCACCCGGCGCTCACCGCTCTCAATGTCGGCATCATCGAAGATGTCACCTGGGGCACCACACCCCGTACCCCAGGGCCTGGGCTCCCCTTTCTCCGGCTGCCGGCCAACGCGCACTGTGACGCAGCAGGTGACGGCTCCAGTACTTAGGTCCCGGCCACCCACACGGGAGACTGGGGAAGGGCTCTCCTCGCCGGGCTGTGGGTCACAGGCAGCCCTTGGCTGGGTCGGTGGGGTGGCTCTCAGAGCCGGGCAGCCCCAGCCCGCCGGCCTGTCCCCCACCTCACACCCTGTGGTCGCCGCCCCCGCCTCAGCCAGAGATTCCCGCCCACCCCTCCCTTCCTGGAAGTGGCTTCAGGAAGCTGGAACTTTGCTGCTCACGCCAGCGGCCGCAGAGCCTGGGCAGAGGACGTTGCCCCTGGCAGGCAGCCCCACGCCCTGGACGGCTTCCCCAGTGAGGCCGGGCGGGTGAAGGCCAGCCACAGGCCTCTGCCCTCCCCCGCCCCGCCTCCCAGGGCAGCCGGCAGCCAGAGCACACAGCTCCGGCTCCTAGTGCCGCGGTTCCGCTGGGCGCCTCTGCCCCTTCTCAGAGGTGCAGGGAGAGGCCTCCGCCCCAGACGGCCACGGAGCTGCCCGGGCCTGGCCGAGGGGGGCCGCCCAGGCCAGGCACAGCCCCCACCCCGTGATTCTGTAAGAGCAGACAGTGCAGGTGGCCATGGGGCCATCATCCCTGCTCTGCCCCGGTCTGGGTCCGTCTTCCACCCACAGACTGGGGTGACCACCCTGCCCCCTTAGTGCTGTGGCGGCATGCCCCCAAGTCTCCCATGGCCAGCAGGCTCAGGCGAACTGGCATCTTGCACTGGGGACGAGGAGGCCCCACTGTGGGCTCTGCTGCTGTCCCAGGGCTCGGTGCAGGGACCCCGGATGGAGGGGACAGTGTCCTCCACACACTCGCCCTAAGCCGCCTCCGGGGTGCAGTGCAGGACAGGCCCCTGAAGGCCATGGCCTCGCTCCCTCCCGTCCTGGGCAGTGACAGGACACCTGCCCTGAGGGGCCTGGCTCTGTCCGCCAGGTGGGTGCCAGGCCAGGGAGCACTCTGGCCTCTGGAGCGAGGATGTCCCTGCCGCCCCCCATCCTGTGACCACGAGCGGCCCTCAGCCAACCCGCCAGGGCCGAGCGGGCTGGAGGCCGTCCTCAAGTGCACACAGCGCACCTGCGGTGGGGCTGGCACAGGCGCCTTCTCGTGATGGGAGCTGGGGACACGCAGTGCTGTGGTCGGCAAACCGCACACACCACACACCCACACATATACCACACACCTACACACACCCAACACACACACAACCTACATACCCCACACACACCCAACACCTGCTTATACCACACCCACACATATACCACATACCCCACACACACATGCAACGCCTGCACACACCACACCCACATATACCACACACCCTGCACACACACCCAACACGTGCACATACCACACCCACACATATACCACATACCACACCCACACACACACAACACCTGCACACACCAGACACCCACACATATACACAACACCTACACACACCCAACACACACACAACCTACATACCCCACACACACCCAACACCTGCTTATACCACACCCACACATATACCACATACCCCACACACACACAACACCTGTGTATACCACATATACCCTACACATATAACACACCTACACACACCACACACCTCCCCCACACACACACGCAACGCCTGCACACACCACACCCACACATACACCACATACCCCACACACACACCCAACACCTGCACACACCACACCCACACATATACCACATACCCCCCCACACCTAACGCCTGCACACACCACACCCACACATATACACAACACCTACACACACCCAACACACACACAACCTACATACCCCACACACACCCAACACCTGCTTATACCACACCCACACATATACCACACACCACACCCACACACACACAACACCTGCGTATACCACATATACCCTACACACATAACACACCTACACACACCACACACCTCCCACACACACACGCAACGCCTGCACACACCACACCCACACATACACCACATACCCCACACACACTCAACACCTGCACACACCACACACACCACATACCGCACACACCCCCACTTATACCACACACCCCCCACATATATACCCAACACACACAACCTACATATACCACACCTACACATATACCACATACACCCCACACCTACACACACCACTCATATTTATACCACACCCCACCCACATACACAACACACACCCATATATCACAGCCCCCCACACACATACCCAACGCAACACACACATACATACCACACATTCCACACACACACACACACCCTCAGGCCCCAGCTCTGCTCCACCCGCCCCTGTGCGTCCAGCCCTGTCTGGCATGCCACATTCCCATGTCCACCGAGGGCAGGGGCTGCGTCTGCTTTGGTCACTGCGGGGCAAGCGGGTCCTGGAGTCCAGGCCGGGGGTGGCACGGGTCTGCACGGGAGCCTCCAGGACACACCGTCGCGAGGGCTGGGGGGGCACTGTGCTCCGTGGACACGTGTGTGTGAGTGCCACGGCGCACACCCCACTGCAAGCACTGGCCTCCAGCTGGCTTGTGCATCCGGGGTTTGACTGAGTCACAGGACGGAGACGCGAGCCGTGCGTGCGCCGCCCCGATGCTGCGCCAGGGAGGCCAGGTTGTCAGGCGCACGCAGGGTTACAGCGTTGTCTCCCTGGGAACCTTTGCCGCACTCGTCCCACACAGCGCGTTTCCTGCCCTCCGCCTGGTCCGCGCGCAGCCCCACCAGCTGCCTCGGGCGCCTGCTCCGTCCCTGACCTCGGGCTTCTCTGCACCCTCATCTGTCATGTCACCGGTCAACGGCCAGAGCTGGGCTCAGCCGTGACTGAGACTCACGCCCAGCAGGTCTGCCTGCCCCGACGCCCGACGCCCCCTGGAGCCCACACCGGCCTCCCCACTGCCTCCCTGGGGCCCTCCTGAGCCTCTGGCTCCTCACCTGCAGAACAGGGACACCCACCGCTCCTTCCTGCGCCAGCTGGTGTGGAAGGGACGTGCACGGCCCACGTCCGGCCGTCACTGGCACTGGGCGCTGCTGTCCTCCAGTGGGACCCTGAGCCCGGCAGTGAGGGGCTGCGGTGGGGTGGAGCTGTCTGGGCACGCCCTGGGGTCGGCGTGAAGCCATGGCTGCCCCCTCCCGAGCCAGCCCGGCCCCTCCGTCTTGTGCCTGGTGGGGGTCAGGGGATCCCCACCCCCTCCAGGGGAATTCACAGGCCCTCGGAGATGGACACTCGCCCCCAGGCCCACCACGCTTTCCCAGCAGCCTCCGCTCCAACGTGCCTGTTCTGTCCAGGTCAGGAGGCCCCCACCCGCCCAGCTGCCAGGCCTGCCTGCGTCCCCTCCCGCCTCCCTCCCCTCCTGGTCCTCTCTGCTTCCGTCACCTGGCCACCATTTCCAACTCTCACATAAACACTCTGGTTGCCCTGAGCTGCCAGGATAATCTGGGACAATCTCCCGTCCCCAAGGCCATAACTGCATACTGGCTACAAGCCCCCCCAACCCCACGCGTGCCGACACTGGCCGGGTCCTGTGGATCAACCCACGGACATCACTGGGGCCAGGGGGCGGGAGCTGCGGCAGTAAGGACTGCTCCCATTGGCTGACAGCAACGTCACTCACCCAACACGGTCCCAGCACGCACACATGCACGTGAGCACACACATGCGAGCCACACACGCACATACACGCACACACACAGCTCCTGGTGCTGCGTTTACATACAAACTGAGAGCCCAGGCTCTCTAGACGCTGGGATGGCTTCACCGCGGGAGACAAGATGCCAGACTGGAGAGGAGACGGGGGACAGGCAGGCTGGGCGCCTCCCGGCTTAGGGTGGACCCTGGCCACCGGCCCAGTGCGGGGGGAAGAGCTGTCAAGGATCTCGCCTCCCCACGCGTGCCACCCAGCCAGCAAGCCACAGGGGCGGAAGCAGCAGAGGGGTTTCCGTCTGTGAGCGCGTGGGGGCAGGGTCCACAGGAGACGAGAGGTGCTCAGCGCCGCATCTCTCCTCCCTGCCCCAGCTCCCCCTCCCTCCTGAGCCCCCGGCCACGCCCCACAGAGGCTGACTCCAGGGCGTGTGTGCACAGCACCTGCTGTGATCCCCAACTCTGGGAACACAGGGAGGCGACACGTCCCGGAGGGAAGACAGCTCCGCGCCGCAGCACCAAGCGCTCGGCACCTCACGGCTCCAGGCCCCGACTCCACGGAGCAGGCGTTGGCAAAGGCGGCCACGTGGTGCGGGCAGGCAGGGGCCGTGCACCAGGGCAGCCAGGCACCAGCGTGGAGCAGGGAGGGACCCAGAGCCGGAGTTCCTGGGCTGGGCGGGGCAGGGCGGGGCTCAGAGAGAGACAGCAATAGAACTAGAGAGGAAGCGAGAGGCGTGGAGGGGGCTGCCCTGCCACGAGCCAGAGCCCACGGCCCGCGGCAACACAGGCACAAACGTGTTTCCCATCGTGGCTCACAAGTCACAGAGGTCCCAAAAGCCCGTGGTGACTCCACGCTGTGCGTGGCCGGCTGCCACTCTTGGTCACTTCTGTGGTCTTCCACCCTAAGACCCCACAGTGGTGGGAGAAAGGAACGGGGGCCAGGGGGCTGGGGACTTCACGGTGGCGGAGGTCCCGCACTTCACCTTCCACTCCAGGGTCTTCCTGCCCACCGCGCACTCAGCCCCTGGCTCCGCGAGGCATCGGGCACAGGGCCGCCAGCTGAACTGCCGCCGATCTGCTGGGGACCTCATGCCAGACAGCACCTGCATTCCACGCCCAGGCCTGGGGGGACGAAGGAACAAAACCCAGGAACTCTGGGGGTGGACGAGGTACGACCCCTGAGGCCTGTCAGGGTGAGCGGGAGGCTGGTTCTGAGCGGCCAGAGGAGCCAGTGGCCACGGCCACAGTGCCACTGACGGCCAAGGGTGAACACGGTCCTGGGGGCCCCGGCAGCTCTGGGCCCTGCTGGGCTGCGCACAAGAGCAAGATCGCGGCTGCAGGGCAGGCACCGGGCCTGGTGTGCAGTGTGCTCCCCGTCGCCATCCCCACCAGTGAGTGAGAAGGCCGGGCCCGGCAGCCAGCCCCGGGCTGTGGACCCGGCTCGGATCCACCTCGGACGTGGCCCTCTCGTCCTGTGACACACAGGGAAGAGGCCCGGGCCTCTTCTGCCCTGACCAACCTGGGGTCCCAGCAGGTCCGCCACCCCTGCCCTCCTTCTCTCTGTGGGGCCACGTGCTCTCAGAAGTGTTTCCGTTTTTTCTAAATTGCTGAGGTGGAGCCGTGAACTTGCAGTCCCGGCTACGCAGCAGCAGAGGGGGTGCCCGGACGCTGGGGCCTGGGAGCCACCCAGGGCAGCTTGTGCTGCGGGCCCCTGGTCGGGCGTGCAGATGCGCGCGGGACTGAGACCCAGGAGGGAACCCTCAGCATAGTCAGTGACCCACAAGACGCCGGGACAACGCAGCAGGGAGCTGGGGCGATCGGACCCTCACGGGCGACACAGACAAGAGAACGGAGACCCTCCCCTCAGCACACGCAGGGAGCACGCGTCCCAGAGAACCTGCAGGGGGCCCTGCGCCCCCAGGGAGGCAGGACAGCGAGGCGCAGCCTGCAAGCACACATCTGGGACTGCACCTCCACGCTGCCAGGCCCCAGAGCAGCACGGGACACAGGCCCAGGACTGGAGGCGGGTATCTGTCCACGTCGGACACAGACCCCTGCGCGTGTGACACCCCAGTGAGAAGACCAACGGGGGCCTGCCACCCCAGCACCCACATGGGCGCCGGTTCGAGTCCCCGTTGCTCCACTTTCAGTCCAGCTCTCTGCTGTGGCCTGGGAAAGCAGAAGATGGCCCAAATCCTTGGGCCCCTGCACCCACGTGGGAGACCTGGAAGAAGCTCCTGGCTCCTGGCTTTGGATAGGCACAGCTCTGGCTGTTGTGGTCATTTGGGGAGTGAACCAGCGGATAGGAGACCTAACTGCCTTTCAAGTAAATACATTCATCTTAAAAAAAACAAAAAACAAAAAACAAAAACAAAAAAACCTTGGCTGGTGCCTGTGGGGAAATTAGTTACACCAGGCAATTCAAAGATGGCGCCGAGAGGAAGTAAGGTGGCAGAATCCAAAGTTGTTGACCACTGAAACTAATTGGCTTCGCAACATCAAGGGAAGTGGCAACGACTGATTACGAGGGTACAGACATGGCTAGTCCTATAGTAACCGCCCCGTAAAGTGATCTTTTAAGTGATTGGTTGGTCCTTGGCCCTGCCCCAATGACTCTGCAGTTTTGTGCTATAAAAGGCTCTGTTATGGCTCCCCGCTGCGTCTGATTGTCTCCGGGATCAGGAGGCTGGGGAACGGGCGAGCGGCGCACTCACCTTTCCTCGGACCCAGTCCATCCTGCACGGGTGGACTCAGACCCTGCAGGTGCCATGGCTCACTTGGCTAATCCTCTGCCTGCAGCGCCAGCACCCCATATGGGCACCAGATTCTGTCCCGGTTGCCCCTCTTCCAGTCCAGCCCTCTGCTGTGGCCCGGGAGTGCAGTGGAGGATGGCCCAAGTGCTTGGGCCCTGCACCCCATGGGAGACCAGGAGAAGCACCTGGCTCCTGGCTTCGGATTGGCGCAGCGTCAGCCGCAGCAGCCATTTGGGCAGTGAACCAATGGAAGGAAGACCTTTCTCTCTTTCTCTAACTGTGCCTTTAAAATTAAAAAAAAAAAAAAAAAAAAAAAAACTTGCCCACTTTTAAGAGGCGCTTTCCTGAGGAGGGGTCTGTGCGGCTTGAGGCTCAAGCCCGTGGACAGCGGTCAGCACGCCGGTCTCTGGCTTGAGCACGTGGACAGTGGTTAACACGCTGGTCTCTGAGTGCATGGAAAGCCGCAGCGGGCTCTCCCGGCACACCCATGGCCGGCGGGAGTGGATGGAGCGTGCAGCCCTTGCACGCAGCTGGGAGGAAGCATCGTGTCGCAGGCGCGCTGCAGAGGCCCCGGGGTTCCTTACAAACAATAAACAGAGACCGACCACAGGACGTGGTGACTCCATGCCAGAGACCATGCCAAAGAATGGCGCAAACCCACTCCCATCGTGGCTGCGAGCACACCTGACCCCAACATCCACCAGGCACCGAGTGGCCAGACAGGAGCTGACCGCGGCTACCCGTGCGGTAATGTCCTGATGACAGAAAGGAGGGTCGGCAGTGTGGTGCCGCGGGCTAAGCCACCGCCTGGGACACCTCCACCCCACACCGGGGCACCCGCTCCAGTCCCGACCGCTCTGCTTCCGACCCAGCTCCCTGCTACCGAGCCTGGGAGGCGGCACAAGACGGCCCAGGTCCTCCGGCCCCGGTCACCCACACAGGAGACCTGGATGGAGCCCCTGGCTCCTGGGGTTGGCCTGGCCCAGCCCTGGCTGCTGTGGGCATTTGGGAAGTGAACCAGCAGAAGGAAAAACCTCTCTCCTTTTTAAGTAGCTGAAAACAAAAACATGTTTTTAAAAAAGAATCAAAGATTTGCACACGCCACAGGTGGGAAAACCCCACAAACACGTATGAAATGACACGCCACACGCAACAACAGGTTGTACGTAAGGGGATCCAAAGATCCTAGGAAAACGGAATTAAAAGACAAGTTTATTCTGATGCAAATTTAAAAACACGCGTTTCCCACGTGATTTCATCGAATAAACTGCTGTGCCACTTCCCTCTGCGCAGCTTCTTCGGCAGCCTGGGTCCCAGGAAGGTGGGGGTGCGGCCGCAGAAGCTGGCGGAGACCGCCAGGCGGGGGAGGAAGCGCGGGCTCGTGCCCCAGGCCGCGGGGATGCCTGTGTTTGCCCAAGTCTCACGCCAACGGCACCCCAGGCCGCACAGGCACCCCTTGGCGCTGGGGGCAGCTGACGGGGCCGAGGCGTGGGTCCTGGGGAGACGGGGAGGTGGGCAGAGAGGGGCAGGGGACAAAGTCAGGCAGAGGTGGAGTGAGGGAGACCGGGCCACATGTCCTCCGGCCCGGGGGAGGCGCACGCTCCTGCTCCATCTTCCTCCAAGCAAAGAAGTTTCCAGACCAAATAAGGCCGAGCCTCTGCGGGCTCCTGGCACGGGACACAAGCACCATACTTGCCAAGGCTCCGGCCTGGACCCACGCCCTCCCAGAGCAGCCACGGCCCATCGGGCACTCGGATCCTCCGGGGAGTGCTCCCAGCAAAACAAGGTAAACACACAGGGCCGCCCTGCAGAGGGCGGGAGCCAGGGGCCCCCACACCGAGGGGAGCACAGCTGACCGGCCGCCCTCACCTCTGCCTGGGCCAGGCCATCTGCTGGCCCATCACGGGCCACACGCAGTGGCACCCCCACTTCACCACAGCCTGCAAGGGGGTGGCGCCGACAGCAAGCGTGTCAGGTGCCAGTGCTGTTCCGAGGGCTCTGAGCGTCCGCCCCTCCTACTCCCGTCTCCCAGGTGGGAAGACTGAGCCCGGTGAACTGGGGACAAAATCCAGGGCTGACCTGCTCGGAAGCCAGGGCGCTGCAGTCTGCGCCCTGTGACCCCTGGGTGCCAAAGAGACAGCAGGGACGCCCCGGGGCCAGCTCTCCAGGGAAGGGTCCCCAGCCCCGGGTGCCCCTTCTGCAAGAGGGTCCAGGGTCGGTCCTGTCAGCAGGTCACCCCGCTGGCTGGGGGATCCACGGGCTCAGAGGGCTTTCCCCCTCTTGTTTTCAAAAAGTATTCGTTTCCGTGAGAGACAGAGAGGGAGAGACGGAGACGGAGCCCATCCACTGGGCCACTGGACACCTGTGATGGCCGGGGCTGGGCCAGGCTGGAGCCAAGCACTGGGAGCCACGCCCGACACCCAGCATGGATGGCAGAAAGCTGGAGCCGGCGGGACCGCGGGGCACTGACCTCAGGCCCTCCGACCTGGGGCCGGGCGTCTGAGCCGCGAGACTCAACGCCTGCCCTGCCCTTGGTCGGATGCCTGGGTCAGGCCTAGCGCGAGGGCATTTACCAGCTTTTCCTAGCAAGTCCTCTCTGGGAAATGGAGACCCTCATGCTGCACCCTGCCGCTCGGACACTGCAGCCAGGCCTCGGCCACCATGTGTGTGGGGGACCGGGGGGCACAAAAGCCCCGCCCCCTCGCCCACACGCGCGCCCCTGCCTTGGCACAGCCACCAAGGGGGCAGCCACGCGCACCGCACAGACTGGCTGGAGCCACGGCGGTGCCGGCGCACGGTCACGCTCTGCCCTCCGCTCTGAGCTCCTCGCGGAGGGAGGCCCAGGGGAAGGGACCGCACCGGGCCCCAGTCCTGCCGAGGGCATAGGCAGCCTGGCTGCAGGTTGGCTGTGCCGGGGACGGGCGCCCCCAGCCAGAGACACAGACACCAAAGACCCTTCGGCAGCAAGTGACAGAGACTCGAGGCAGGCTTCAGCTACAGAAAGACGGCTTAGGGCGGCGCTGTGGTGCGCCGGCTACCCTGCCGCTTGCGACACCAGCGTCCCTATCAGAACACCGCGACCAGTCAGTCCCGGCTGCTCCCCTTCCGACCCAGCTCCCTGCTAATGCGCCTGGGAAAGCAGCGAGGACGGCCCGAGTGCTTGAGCCCCTGCACCCTCATGGGAGACTGGAGGAAGCTCGTGGCTTCGGAACAGCTCAGCTCCGGCCGTTGAGGCCATTTGGGGAGTGAACCAGCGGTTCGAAGATTCTCTCCCACTCTGTGTAACTCTACCTCTCAAATATTAAAAAAGAGAAGGCAGAAGGGCAGTTAGGACGTCAGTTTACTAGTTCAGGACTTGGGGGGATGGGGCAGGACGGCCCTGCCCACCTGGGCGGCCTCTCCGTCTACCAGGCCGCCTCTGCCGCCTGGCTCTTCCCCCGAGTGGGCAGGAAATTCAGCAGAGGCCATTTTCCCTCCCACCTGCCCACAGGACCGGAACCTCCCCACGCCTCGCTCCTGAGACGCCCTGCATGCCACTGCCGCCGCCGGGAACCGGAAACGGACAGACGCCAGCCAGACCGCGCTGTGCAGCTGACTTTATTTGGTTCTGGAGTGTACATCCCTGTGACGCCAAACCCTGAGGCTGAACGCATCACCACTCAGCTGGCGAAGCGCGGAGGGCACTGGGAGGGAGCCCCAGCCCGAGAGGCACGCGGGCACCAGGGCGGAGCTGGGGCGATTCCTTCCCCACGGCCGGAAGCTGGCCGGCCCGAGGCGCAGTCTGAGGCCAGGCACACGTCCAAGGGAACAGGGCCTTCCCCAGCCCCCGCACTGGAAAGTGGGCTGGACCGCAGTGAAGGGGGCCCTGGGAGGCGGGCCTGGGCGCGAGCCAGGGAGAGCCACCTGCTGCCCCCGCGCGCTTGCCACACTCCTGCCACTCCGCATGGGCCCCGCGTCTCCACGGCTGCTCCACGCCACACAGCAGGCCGGGGGGAGGAGAGGCGTGGCACTGGCCGTGGGGACGCGGCCGCTCACGTGCCCCGCTCCTTCTTCTTGCTCGTCCTCTGGCTGCTGAGCTCACCCAGCTTCTTACCCAGCTTCCTCTGCAGCTGCGCCCTCCTGGCCGGGTCCAGGGACCTGTCCTTGGTCCCACTGCCGGCATACAGCACGCCCTCCCGGCTGATTCTCTGCCGCGCGTGAGCTCGGGCCTTCTCGCCGCAGCCGTGGACCTGGGGAGGACATGAGAGTCAGTGGTGGCTCAGGTGGCGGCTGTGCTACCAAAGAGCACGGGGACCACGGGAGCCCCAGCTCCATCCTCTTCTCCCACGCTGCAGGCTCCAGGGTCGGGGTGGGGGGCTGGAGGCTACAGTCCCCAGAGGACGTGGCCAGCAAATGCCCCCCACAGGCCACGGCCAGTGCGCCCACACCCCCCAGTACACCCCACGCCCGACTCCTCCAGGCTGCCTGGCCTGGCCTCCACTCCCCAGTGCCCGGCTGCACCCCAGGGCCTTTGCACATGCAGGCTCCCCAGCCGATTCACCCTTAGGTCTCAGCCTGACCACTGGAGCACCCGCAGGACAGAGATCAGTTCTGCTCCAGCCCCAGCTCCACATGCGGCCGGGAGGGTACCTAGCACACGGGCTCCAGGGATGAGCACGGGCAGACGGCCGCTACCAGCTCTGAGCGCGGACTGCAGGCCCCACTCCCCGCCACACAGACACCAGCCGGCAGCCCGCCGACGCGGCTGCCACAGTGGAGGCCGCATTTTACTGACTTGTGCCGACTGCTGGAACCAGTCACGCCTCGATGTCACCTGCCTGCCTGCGAAGCCACCCCCAGCTGCCCCGCCTTGCCCCGGCCCACCCCGCCACGCCCGGCCCCGCCCCGGCCCGCCCCGCCCGGCAGGAGGGCGGCAGCAAACCTCAGGCAGGTGGTGGCTGAGGCAGTAGCGGCGGCTGCAGAGCTGGCAGAGCTGGCCCAGGGTGGCGACGCTGGCTGTGCACCTGGCGAAGCTGCAGGTGTTGTCGGCCTTCACGGCTGCCGAGACCAGGGCATCGAAGTCCTCCTCCGGGGGCGGGTCTCTGGCCGGATGTCCTGGAGAAGGGCCGGTGCCACTGCAGCCAGGCCGCAGCATGCCGGGCCCGGTGCCACCCCCCACCCGGGGCCCCTGCGACTCCTGGGGCTCTTCAGGAGCGAAGAACCCAGAAACGCCCAGCCACTCTCCGCTGGGTGGACTCCCGGAGGGGCGGGGGCAGCACGCACGGCTGCAGCCCAGGCACGGAGCCCATCCTGACACAACACGGCTGCGTGTGCAACAGGCTGGGACGCCTGAGCCCCCGGGGTCCCGCGCGCTTTGCCCAGGTCATCACTAGGTGCCCTGCTAGCACGAACACCAGCCACCCCCCCGCCCAGGAGCCGGGGGAGCCCAGCGAATGGCCCTGCTGGCTCCTCCGGGCCCTCTGCCCGCCACCCAGGCCCGGGCGCTTCCTCTGTGCCAGGCCTGCACCGGCCCCAGGCTGAGAGGGGGACGGCGGCCCCGGGGAGGCCGGTGCGGCGCGGGGAGGGGCACCGTCACTGCACACGGCGGCCGCCACCACTCACCTTTCGCGTCTTTCTTCTTCTTCTTCCCGGGGAGCCTCTGCGGCCCGGCGCCCCCGGCCGGCTGCCCCCTCTCGGTCTGTGGCCCGGCGCCCCCGGCCGGCTGCCCCCTCTCGGTCTGCGGCCCGGGCTCTCCCTTTGCCCTCTGCAGTCTCTCCAGGTGGAGCGCCTTCAGGTCTGGCTGGCCCTGGCCACGCGGCTCCTTGGGGGGCTGCTCCCCGGAGGGCTGTTCCCTGGGGGGCTGCTCCTCGTGCGCGGGGCCCGGGGGCGCGGCGGGCACAGGGGCCGTGCTGTCCGCTGGCGCTGCCGGCGGCCGGGAGGGCGGGGTCCTCTTGCTCACTGTGATGTACCTGGCCTTCCCCTCCCCCGCGCTGTCGTGCCTCAGCCCCAGCTCCTCGGCTATCTGGTGCACCCGCAGCCTGTCGTGGGCGTTCAGGGATGCGGGAAACTCCAGCCGCGTCTCCTCGCTGGCCACAAACTCGGTGAGGAGGGCCCTGAAGTGCTGCGCGCTGCCTCCGCCCCCGGCGCCCCCGGGGCCGCCTCCACTGGGGCTGGCTTGCGAGGGGGCTCCGGACCCCGCCGGCTTCCCGCCCGGCTGCCTGCGGGGCTGCCTGGCCGCCGCTGCAGCCTCCTGGGCTCCCTCCTGCCGCCGGCTCCCAGCGGGCTTCCGGGCAGCCACGCCGGGGCCCCGCGGCTTCTCGGTGGCTTGGCTGTAGTTTTCAGGGATGATGTCGTCAAGGTACTCGAAGGCGGTGCGCACTTCTCCGTGCTCCGTGAAATAATCCACCAGAGTCTTCAAGAAAGCGTGGTTGCTGACAGTGCGGGAATCGCACACGACTGCCACGTGGCGCCGGGCGCGGGTCACGGCAACGTTGATCCGCCGGTCCTCGGCCAGAAAGCCAACTTCCCCTGAAGAAGGGCCACAGTGAGAGGCAGACCCGCGGCCAAGAAACCCCTCGCTCTCGCAGGAGCCCTCCCGCGGCCCTCACACAGCCACGCCCACTGCACGCCACCTGTGGCTCTGCCGCACCCCGCACGGGTGCTGGCAGCTCTCAGACTGCCGCTCGTGTCCAGAAGCCCGGCCTGGGCGACAGCGGCCTGACGGGGGCCAGGGACCACTTGCAGGCAGCTGTCCCGCCGGAGCCGAGCCCACCTTCCGCCTCCTACCGCGAAGGTTGCCCGGGCCCGGAGCGAGGGCAGTGGCCACACAATCACCAGGCTCACGGCTGAAAGCCAGGCCCAGCCTAGGGGCTCCGGGCTGCTGCCAGCCCACCCTGCGCTCCCAGCCTTCTGCCTCTCCGCCTCCAGACTCCGTTCCCTCTGCCTGTACAGCCTCCTCCCCCTCAGCAGGCTGAGGTCCGCTTCCCAACACCCACTCAGGTGGCCCTGCCCAGGCTGTGCCGACACCGAGCAGGCCCCGCGGACCCCCTGAGCAGGCCCCCCGGACCCCCTGAGCAGGCCCCGCGGACCCCCTGAGCAGGCCGTGTGGACCCCCTGAGCAGGCCCCATGGACCCCCTGAGCAGGCCCCATGGACCCCCTGAGCAGGCCGTGTGGACCCCCTGAGCAGGCCCCATGGACCCCCTGAGCAGGCCGTGTGGACCCCCTGAGCAGGCCGTGCGGACCCCCTGAGCAGGCCGTGCGGACCCCCTGAGCAGGCCCCGCGGACCCCCTGAGCAGGCCCCCCGGACCCCCTGAGCAGGCCGTGCGGACCCCCTGAGCAGGCCGTGTGGACCCCCTGAGCAGGCCCCATGGACCCCCTGAGCAGGCCCCATGGACCCCCTGAGCAGGCCGTGTGGACCCCCTGAGCAGGCCCCATGGACCCCCTGAGCAGGCCGTGTGGACCCCCTGAGCAGGCCGTGCGGACCCCCTGAGCAGGCCCCGCGGACCCCCTGAGCAGGCCCCACGGACCCCCTGAGCAGGCCCCACAGACCCCCTGAGCAGGCCCCGCGGACCCCCTGAGCAGGCCCCCCGGATCCCTGAGCAGGCCCCACAGACCCCCTGAGCAGGCCCCACAGACCCCCTGAGCAGGCCCCGCGGACCCCCTGAGCAGGCCCCCCGGACCCCCTGAGCAGGCCCCGCGGACCCCCTGAGCAGGCCGTGTGGACCCCCTGAGCAGGCCCCATGGACCCCCTGAGCAGGCCCCATGGACCCCCTGAGCAGGCCGTGCGGACCCCCTGAGCAGGCCCCCTGAGCAGGCCCCGCGGACCCCCTGAGCAGGCCCCATGGACCCCCTGAGCAGGCCGTGCGGACCCCCTGAGCAGGCCCCACAGACCCCCTGAGCAGGCCGTGCGGACCCCCTGAGCAGGCCGTGCAGACCCCCTGAGCAGGCCCATCACAGCCCTCGCCATGCCGTGTGCCTTGGTCTCTTGCACCGACCCGAGCCCCCGAGGACGGGCAGGCGTGGCGCCGGCGGACCCGACAGCCTGAGCGCCAGCAGCCCCCTCCGCCCCTACCTCTCCTGTTGGAGCGGACGAAGGACAGGACCACTGCCTCCTTCTCTCGTCCCTGGAAACCGTCGACGGACCTGATTTCCAGCTCGGGGCGCCCACGAGCAAGGCTCTGTCGCAGCAGGTCCACCTGAAACACGAGGCAAGGCGTGGCCTCCTCACACCCACCTCGCAGGCCACTCTGCGGCCCTGCCCTCTGGGGCCGGTGCTGCGACGTGCTGGGCTAAGCCTCCGCCTGCAGCGCCGGCATCCCATATGGGCGCCGGTTCGAGTCCCGGCTGCTCCACTTCCCATCCAGCTCCCTGCTGATGCAGCTGGGACAGCAGTGGAGGATGCCCCAGGTGCTTGGGCCCTGCACCCGCGTGGGAGACCTGGAGGAGGCTCCTGGCTCCTGGCTTTGGCCTGGCCCAGCTCCGGCCACTGTGGCCGTCTGGGGAGTGAACCAGCGGATGGAGGACTCTCTCTGTGTCTGCTTCTGCCCCTCTGTAACTCTGCCTTTCAGATAAACAAATAAAATCTTCAGGAAAAAAAAAAAAAAAAAAAAAAAAGGATCCTGCTTCCTGCTCCTCAGCAGAGGCCTCACCTGCAGAGCAGCCACGGCCCGGGGACGGCCTCCACGCGGCCTCTCAGGCGTGGGAGACAAGGAAACGTGGACACGTGTCCCATGAGCCCTGTCACCAGGTAACATTCAACGTGTCACACGTGACCCCATCACCAGGCAACACACCAGCATGTCCCATGACTGCCTCGTCCCAGGTATCACACAAGCATGTCATGTATGACTGCTTGTCACCAGCTATCAGGTAAGCACGTCACATGTGAGCCCCGTCACTAGGTAACAGGTAGGAATGTCCCACATGAGCCCTGTCGGGAACATGTAAGCATGTCACATGACCCCCGCTATTAGGTGACACGAGCCACATCACAGACGAGTCTTATCACTGCATAACCTGCAAGCATGTCACAGCAGACACACCAGGTAACGGGTGGGCCTGCCAC
The DNA here is from genome assembly GCA_949820135.1 of Sylvilagus floridanus. NCBI lineage: Eukaryota > Metazoa > Chordata > Mammalia > Lagomorpha > Leporidae > Sylvilagus > Sylvilagus floridanus. Next base: position 122,378,868 of record OX463224.1, on the reverse strand, counting down.
ACGTGACCCCCGGTCACCAGGTAACGGGCGGGCCTGCCGCACGCGACCCCCGGTCACCAGGTAACGGGCGGGCCTGCCACACGTGACCCCTGGTCACCAGGTAACGGGCGGGCCTGCCGCACGTGACCCCCGGTCACCAGGTAACGGGCAGGCGTGTCAGGTATCTGCCCCTCACCAGGAAACAGGTAGACGGACAGGCAGCAAGACCGACCGACCTGCTCTGGGCACAGGGGGCCAACCCCGCCCAGCCCCGCTCACTGTGGCCTCCTCAGCACGTGGCTGGCTGAGCCCCAGGCTGCGTGCAGGGGGACAAGGGCCCGCGCGCACCTGCAGGTTGTAGGGCGTGATGACGGCAATGTCACTTGCTTGGACCCCAGCATCCACCAGAGCCTGGATGTGCAAACTGACGAGGCGGACTTCACCTGAGGGGAGGAGGGCGGGTGGGTGTGGGCGCGTGTGCAGAGGCACACCCGCCCGCCTGGAAGGCTATGGCGCCCATGGGCTGAGTGGGAGCCGTGCCAGGCTCAGGAGACAAGAACCCAGGGCACCGGCTATTGGAACCACACCCACCCGCACCCTCCCGTGAACTAACAGCCGTGCACCCCATTTATCAGCCCTGGCTGCGGAACCGGGGACGCCGGGCCACGTGCCCAGGTGGGGAGCACGCCCCGCTGCCCGGGACCCACGGCCGTCCTGGCAGCACAGCTGTCTGCCCCAGAGGGCACCGAGGCTGCCTCGCCTCTGGAGGGCCAGGGTCCCAGGACCTCGCTCCCATGGCCTCCGCCACCTCGGCCCCCGGTCAGGCTGGTCAGCTGGCGGATGGGGCTGCCATGTCCACAGAGGCACTCACCAGGGTTCCCCTTGGACTGGTCGCCCTCGTCCAGCTCAAACAGCCCACAGCCGGCGGTGTCCACCAGCAGCAAGGGGATGCCCGTCTCCTCGGTGGCGGCCACACCCGGGAGGTCCCTGGCACACAAGTGGACAGCGAGCACGTGAATGGTGGCTGGGGGCAGCGACAGAGCCAGCCCCTCCGCCTAGGAAAACGTGGGCCTGCACGTGGAGAACACAGGGCCCAGCAGGGGCACCTGGGTCAGCGATGGGCCAGTCAGGGCAGGGGGCCAGGTGGGCCAGGCAGGGCAGGGGGCAGGTGGGAGCCAGGGCGGGGGGGGCAGGTGGGAGTCAGGGCGCGGGGCAGGTGGGAGTCAGGGCAGGGGGCAGGTGGGAGCCAGGGCAGGGGGTCAGGTGGGAGTCAGGGCAGGGGGCAGGTGGGAGCCGGGGCAGGGGGCAGGTGGGAGTCGGGGCGGGGGGGGCAGGTGGGAGTCAGGGCAGGGGGCAGGTGGGAGCCAGGGCAGGGGGGCAGGTGGGAGTCAGGGCAGGGGGCAGGTGGGAGCCCGGGGGGCAGGAGGGAGCCAGGGCAGGGGGCAGGTGGGAGCCAGGGCAGGGGGGCAGGTGGGAGCCGGGGGGGGGGGGCAGGTGGGAGCCAGGGCAGGGGGGCAGGTGGGAGTCAGGGCAGGGGGGCAGGTGGGAGCCAGGGCAGGGGGAGGGAGGTGGGAGCCGGGGCAGGGGGCAGGTGGGAGCCGGGGCAGGGGGCAGGTGGGAGCCGGGGGGGCAGGAGGGAGCCAGGGCAGGGGGAGGGTGGGAGCCAGGGCAGGAGGGCAGGTGGGAGTCGGGGGGGGCAGGTGGGAGCCAGGGCGGGGGGGCAGGTGGGAGCCAGGGCGGGGGGGGAGGTGGGAGCCGGGGCAGGGGGCAGGTGGGAGCCGGGGCAGGGGGCAGGTGGGAGCCGGGGCAGGAGGGAGCCAGGGCAGGGGGCAGGTGGGAGCCAGGGCAGGAGGGCAGGTGGGAGTCGGGGGGGGCAGGTGGGAGCCAGGGCAGGGGGGCAGGTGGGAGTCGGGGGGCAGGTGGGAGCCAGGGTGGGGGGGCAGGTGGGAGTCAGGGCAGGGGGGCAGGTGGGAGCCAGGGCGGGGGGGCAGGTGGGAGTCAGGGCGGGGGGGGAGGTGGGAGCCGGGGCACGGGGCAGGTGGGAGCCGGGGCAGGGGGCAGGAGGGAGCCAGGGCAGGGGGCAGGTGGGAGCCAGGGCAGGGGGGCAGGTGGGAGTCAGGGCAGGGGGCAGGTGGGAGTCAGCGCAAGGGGGAGGTGGGAGCCAGGGCGGGGGGGGGCAGGTGGGAGTCAGGGCGGGGGGGGAGGTGGGAGCCGGGGCACGGGGCAGGTGGGAGCCGGGGCAGGGGGCAGGAGGGAGCCAGGGCAGGGGGCAGGAGGGAGTCAGGGCAGGGGGGCAGGTGGGAGCCAGGGCAGGGGGCAGGTGGGAGCCACGGCCACATCACTCACTGCAGGAGGTGCCCCGCCACGGAGGGGTGGGCCGTGAGCTGCCCGTGGTACATGGCCTCCGAGGCCCAGCGCATGATGGCCTGGTGCATGCGGTACTGCACCGTCAGCACCCGCATCACGCTCTCGCCGTGCTCCTCGGCCAGCCGCTCCATCAGGCTCCGCGACAGCCCTGCCAGCGCGGCCCTGTGCCGGGGGAAACGAGGGCCTGAGCGCCAGGTGAGCCACAGGGCAGCTGTCACTGCCCACCCCCACCCCCACCCCAGTGCACGGGCCTGCCTCTCCCCACGCTGTGCTGTCACTGCCCACCCCCACCCCAGTGCACGGGCCTGCCTCTCCCCACGCTGTGCTGTCACAGCCCCCACCCCCAGTGCACGGGCCTGCCTCTCCCCACGCTGTGCTGTCACTGCCCACCCCCACCCCAGTGCACGGGCCTGCCTCTCCCCGCGCTGTGCTGTCACTGCCCCCACCCCCACCCCAGTGCACGGGCCTGCCTCTCCCCACGCTGTGCTGTCACAGCCCCCACCCCCACCCCAGTGCACGGGCCTGCCTCTCCCCACGCTGTGCTGTCACTGCCCACCCCCACCCCCACCCCAGTGCACGGGCCTGCCTCTCCCCACGCTGTGCTGTCACAGCCCCCACCCCCACCCCAGTGCACGGGCCTGCCTCTCCCCACGCTGTGCTGTCACTGCCCACACCCACCCCAGTGCACGGGCCTGCCTCTCCCCACGCTGTGCTGTCACAGCCCCCACCCCCAGTGCACGGGCCTGCCTCTCCCCACGCTGTGCTGTCACTGCCCACCCCCACCCCAGTGCACGGGCCTGCCTCTCCCCACGCTGTGCTGTCACAGCCCCCACCCCCAGTGCACGGGCCTGCCTCTCCCCACGCTGTGCTGTCACTGCCCACTCCCCACCCCAGTGCACGGGCCTGCCTCTCCCCACGCTGTGCTGTCACTGCCCACCCCCACCCCAGTGCTCGGGCCTGCCTCTCCCCACGCTGTGCTGTCACTGCCCACCCCCACCCCAGTGCTCGGGCCTGCCTCTCCCCACGCTGTGCTGTCACTGCCCACCCCAGTGCACGGGCCTGCCTCTCCCCACGCTGTGCTGTCACTGCCCCCACCCCAGTGCACGGGCCTGCCTCTCCCGACGCTGTGCTGTCACTGCCCACCCCCACCCCAGTGCACGGGCCTGCCTCTCCCCACGCTGTGCTGTCACTGCCCACCCCCACCCCCACCCCAGTGCACGGGCCTGCCTCTCCCCACGCTGTGCTGTCACTGCCCACCCCCACCCCAGTGCACGGGCCTGCCTCTCCCCACGCTGTGCTGTCACTGCCCACCCCAGTGCACGGGCCTGCCTCTCCCCACGCTGTGCTGTCACTGCCCACCCCCACCCCAGTGCACGGGCCTGCCTCTCCCCGCGCTGTGCTGTCACTGCCCACCCCCACCCCAGTGCACGGGCCTGCCTCTCCCCGCGCTGTGCTGTCACTGCCCACCCCCACCCCCACCCCAGTGCTCGGGCCTGCCTCTCCCCGCGCTGTGCTGTCACTGCCCACCCCCACCCCCACCCCAGTGCACGGGCCTGCCTCTCCCCACGCTGTGCTGTCACTGCCCACCCCCACCCCCACCCCAGTGCTCGGGCCTGCCTCTCCCCACGCTGTGCTGTCACTGCCCACCCCCACCCCAGTGCACGGGCCTGCCTCTCCCCGCGCTGTGCTGTCACTGCCCACCCCCACCCCAGTGCACGGGCCTGCCTCTCCCCGCGCTGTGCTGTCACTGCCCACCCCCACCCCAGTGCACGGGCCTGCCTCTCCCCGCGCTGTGCTGTCACTGCCCACCCCCACCCCCAGTGCTCGGGCCTGCCTCTCCCCACGCTGTGCTGTCACTGCCCACCCCCACCCCAGTGCACGGGCCTGCCTCTCCCCACGCTGTGCTGTCACTGCCCACCCCCACCCCCACCCCAGTGCTCGGGCCTGCCTCTCCCCGCGCTGTGCTGTCACTGCCCACCCCCACCCCCACCCCAGTGCTCGGGCCTGCCTCTCCCCGCGCTGTGCTGTCACTGCCCACCCCCACCCCCAGTGCACGGGCCTGCCTCTCCCCACGCTGTGCTGTCACTGCCCACCCCCACCCCAGTGCACGGGCCTGCCTCTCCCCACGCTGTGCTGTCACTGCCCACCCCCACCCCAGTGCACGGGCCTGCCTCTCCCCACGCTGTGCTGTCACTGCCCACCCCCACCCCAGTGCACGGGCCTGCCTCTCCCCACGCTGTGCTGTCACTGCCCACCCCCACCCCAGTGCACGGGCCTTCCTCTCCCCGCGCTGTGCTGTCACTGCCCACCCCCACCCCCAGTGCTCGGGCCTGCCTCTCCCCACGCTGTGCTGTCACTGCCCACCCCCACCCCAGTGCACGGGCCTGCCTCTCCCCACGCTGTGCTGTCACTGCCCCCACCCCCACCCCAGTGCACGGGCCTGCCTCTCCCCACGCTGTGCTGTCACTGCTCACCCCCACCCCCACCCCAGTGCACGGGCCTGCCTCTCCCCATGCTGTGCTGTCACTGCCCACCCCCACCCCCACCCCAGTGCACGGGCCTGCCTCTCCCCACGCTGTGCTGTCACTGCCCACCCCCACCCCAGTGCACGGGCCTGCCTCTCCCCACGCTGTGCTGTCACTGCCCACCCCCACCCCAGTGCACGGGCCTGCCTCTCCCCACGCTGTGCTTCTCATAGGCACGGCAGACCACAAGGCAACAAGCACCCATAAGCCAGGATACTGGGGGACACCCGGGACTGTGCCCCCGCCCCTCCCCTCAACAAGGACGCGGTCCAGTGGTCGGGGCAGGGAACAGGGCGGAGGCAGCCCAGCGGCGCCCCCGGCAAGCCCGGCCTCCTGGGCTGGAGCTGGTAGGGCGACAGAGAAAGGCGCCCGGCCAAGGCTCTTACTTGGCGGACACGGTGGTGGGCGGCAGCTGCTTGTGGTCTCCAGCCAGGATGCACTTCCGGGCCCTCAGCAGCGGGATCCAGCAGCTCGCCTCCAGGGCCTGGGCGCACTCGTCCACGATCACCACGTCAAAGTGGCCCTCGGGCAGCAACTTCAGGGGGCCGTCGGGAGAGGCACCTGCGCGGACAGGGCACGGGGGTCACGGGGGGCAGGGCACCGGGGTCACGGGGGACAGGGCGCCGGGGTCACGGGGGGCCTGGCTGCTTCCTCACAGACACAACCACACCAGCAACGAGACGTGGGCGGCAAGGGGCAGCTCCACCCGCCAGCCATGCTCCAAACTGCACGGGGCGGGCACTGCGCCCAGCACCCGAGGCGCCCACACCCCACACTGTGCTACTGTGCACGGGGCAGGCGCTGCGCCCAGCCCCTGAGGCGCCCACACCCCACGCTGCGCTGCCTGGGTCGAGTCCTGGCTCCAGCTCCCAGTTCCAGCTTCCACTCAGTGCAGACACTGGGAGCAGCTCAAGGAACTGTCCCTGCCCCGCACCTGGAGACCTGGGCTGACTCCCCAGCGCCCGGTCAGCCTAGCCCAGCCCAGGCACGGCTGGGGCGGGTATCCGGGGAGTGAACCAGTGGATAAGAGCTCCCTGTGTCGCTTTCTGTCTTTGCCTCTCAAATTGAAAAAATGGGGAGGAGTGTGGAGTAAATTTATCTTAAAATAAGAACGAGGAAGGAACATGAATCTCTCATCATTGGGGCAGGGATTTGGACTAGCAATTCGGAAGCCGCTTGGGACGCCCTCGTGCTCTACTGGAGGGCCTGGGTTCAGTCCTGAGTCTGCCCCTGACTCCGGCCTCCTGCGGACACACGCTGGGAGGCAGCAGGTGACAGCTCAAGTGGCCGGGTCCCTGCCACCCACGTGGGAGACCCAGATGGAGCGTCTGGCTCCTGTCTTCAGCAGGTGTGGGCATTTAAGAAAAAACTAGAAGGTAAGAGACTGCTTTCTGCCTTTCAAACTCATTTTTTTAAAAGATTTATTTTGTTTATTTGAAAAGCGCACAGGCAGAGAGAGGTAGAGACAGAGAGAGGTCTTCCATCCGCAGGTTCACTCCCCAGATGGACGCAACGGCTGGAGCTGCGCCGATCTGAAGCCAGGAGCCAGGAGCTTCCTCCAGGTCTCCCACGTGGGTGCAGAGGCCCAAGCACTTGGGCCATCTTCCACTGCCTTCCCAGGCCATAGCAGAGAGCTGGATCAGAAGTGGAGCAGCTAGGTCTCGAACCGGCATCCATATGGGATGCCAGCGCTTCAGGCCAGGGCTTTAACCCGCTGTGCCACAGCACCAGCCCCTCAAACGCATTTTTAAAAACCTTCTGGTTCCAGGGCGGGTGCTGTGGCACAGGTGGGCTCAGCTGTCACTTGGGACACTCGATGCCCACACCAGACCTGGTTCAAGTTCCAGCTGCTCCACTTCCCATCAGCTCCCTACTGATGAGCCTGGGGAGCAGCAGAAGATGGTCCAAACACTCGGCCCCTGCGACCGCGGAGGAGGCGGACGCAGTTCCAGGTTCCTGGCTTCGGCCCGGCCCAGCACTGGCCGCTGTAGCCATTTGGAGTGAGGCAGCGCCAGTGGATGGAAGAGTCTCTCTCCCCACACTCTCTCTCTCTCAAGATAACGGGCCCAGGTCCCCGCCCGCCTGCGTGATATGCAGCCAGGGCTGTGGTCCCGACCACTCTGACCATCAATCGCCAGCGGCCGTGGCCCTGAACCACAGAATAATCTAATTGTACACATCACAACCACATCCCCTCTGACTTCAGCATTTAATTCTCCTCTGAGGATTTTAGACAGAACAATTCACGGCTGGCACACAGAGAAAGCCCACGCGTCTGACGACACAGAACCACTGCCCCATTCCCTCCTGGGCTATGCAGCATCGCAGCGAGAACGCGGATAGGTGGGTCCCAGCCCAGGCCCCACGCCAACTCCTGCAGGCGGCCTGGGCCCGGGCAGGCCCACCCGAGCTGCTTTCCTCACGGGAAAACGTGGCTCGCACGTGGCTCATATCTGGATGGGGGCATGTGGAAGTGCCTGGCACAGAGCTAAGGCTTTGTAAATGCTGGTTTGCAGCCGTATGAATCACGCTAGACACCCGCAGTACTATTTTATGATATACAAGAGACCCTCAAAAAGTCTGTAGAAAATGAAGTTGAGTTCATTTTGTTACAAGAAAATGTTGAAATCCTTGCACAGAGGAATTGTCAAAAAGCTCATGGAACCTGCCGGCTTCGGGCACAGCAGGTAAGCTGCTTTAGCCACTACGCCACAGCGTGGCCCAACCCACACCGTTCTGAAGCCCCAGGTATGTCTGGAAGGACTCCTCAAGCCTGGATCTACAGAGGTGGCTGGGAAGGGGCCGCACAGGACACGGGGAGTGGCCTGGATCTACAGAGGTGGCTGGGAAGGGGCCCACACAGGACACGGGGAGTGGCCTGGATCTACAGAGGTGGCTGGGAAGGGGCCCACACAGGACACGGGGAGTGGCCTGGATCTACAGAGGTGGCTGGGAAGGGGCCGCACACGCCAAAGGAATGTATGCTTCTGGTTTGTAATATCTACTTATTTGAAAGGCAGAGTGACAGACAGACACACACACAGAACAGTCATCCGTCCACTGGTTCACCCCCCGATGCCCGCAGCTCCACCCTGGTCTCCCACGTGGGCAGCAGGAGCCCAGGCACCTGCAGGGACCTGGGTCAGAAGCAGAGCAGCAGGGACTGAAACCGCGCCCCAGTGCTGGGCTAAGTGTGGCACCCACCACCAGCTCCAGAGGCCGACTCGGTAAGGGGAAGCACTCCCAGAAACTCGGCCCGGCTCCTAGGGCCGCCAGGGGGACCGAGCGGCAGCGCAGTGGGCAGGGCCGGCCCTCACTCCCCCAGGTGCTCCACTTAAAGCCAGGCACGGAGGACGCCCGCGAAAATGGCAGTGACGACCCCTGAACTCTCTCCTCCATCAAAGCAACACCACCGGCAGAACAGCTGGAGTCAGCTCTGAGAGTTCTGGAACGTTCCCAGAGCTCTGCCTCAGCGCAGCGGGCTGTCCACGCGCGGCCGGCCAGCCCTCAGGAGCGTGAGCTGTGCCTGTTGTAACCGCCCTGGTGCCAGCCGTCCCCTGCCCGTCCCAGGGGCACCTGCAGGCCCCGAGGGCGGACAGGGCCAGGCCCCCACGAAGCCTTCCCAGCAGGCCTCCACGGCCTTCTCCGGGGCAGCAGAGGCAGCTGCTGGACGCCGTGGCCCTCTGGGGCAGGGGCTCGTGGTGGGAGCAGAGCAGCGGCCAACCCCAACACCACGTTCCTGGGAATCTGGAAAGCCAGCTTGGAGGCAGTGCACACGCCCAGGGGAGACCCACGAGGCCCCACGCCCCGCCTCCGCTTCACCTGGAGGCACTGCACACACAGGAAGTGAGAGCCAGGGCTGCACACAGCCTGGCTGGGGGCTGCCCGTGCACCCCAGCAGACCGGAAGCTTGAGGGAACTCTAGTCCCCAGCTGGCTACAAAGCCAAGGAGAGATCTCAGCAACCAACACTGTGGCGGGGAGGGGGCCGCGTCTCCAGGGCGCCCACGTCACCGCACTGGCAATAAACGCAGCAAGACAGCGGAGCTAAGACAGGGCCCAGAGACAGCCAAGCAAAGCAGGCTGCAGGGCCGCCTGTGGCGCGAGGGGCTTCGAGTCCCGGCTGCTTGGCCTCCGACCCAGCTCCCTGCTGATGCACCTGCGAAAGATGCCCCAGTCCTTGGGCTCCTGGGACCCACGTGGGAGATACAGATGAAGCTCCAGCTCCTGGCTTTGGCCTGGCCCAGCTCTGGCTGTTTGGGGAGTGGACCAGAGGATGGAAGACCTCTCTCTCTTTCAAATAAAATAAAACTTTTAAAAACTTTTTTTTTTAGACAGTGAGAGAGTGAGAGTGAGAGTGAGAGAGAGAGAGAAAGGTCTTCCTTTACCGTTGGTTCACCCCTCAAAGGCTGCTGTGGCCGGTGCACTGCGCTGATCAGAAGCCAGGAGCCAGGTGCTTCTCCTGGTCTCCCGTGGGGTGCAGGGCCCGAGCACCTGGGCCATCCTCCACTGCACTCCCTGGCCACAGCAGAGAGCTGGCCTGGAAGAGGGGCAACCGGGACAGAATCCGGCGCCCCGACCGGGACTAGAACCCCGTGTGCCGGCGCCACAGGTGGAGGATTAGCCTGTTGAGCCAAGGCACCGGCCTTAAAAGCATTTTCCAAGAGCAGCAATCCATCAGAGGTTCCGCGCCGAGGGCCCGGGTGCCGGGTCTTACAGACGAGGGCAGTACAGCCCCTTCACGCGCAACGAGCAGCAGGAAACCCAGCGAGACCAACAAGCGCGAGACGAGGCCTCGCAAGCGGAGAGCGCAATGGGCAGACACCGAGAAAGCCCACAGGGACCCGGGACGCGGGCAGTGAGTCCACGAGCAAGGCTCGGCGGGCAGCGGCAGTGGGCAGGACAGCGGCGACCTGAGGGGGGGTGAGCGGAGAGCGTGCCGTCTGTGGACAGAGAGAGAATGAAGGAAAACAGCGGAGCCACGGAGCCCTGTGTGCCACACGCACAGCAGGAGCCCCAGACAGACGGGGGCGTGAGGGGGCTGCAGGAATATCTGAAAAAATAGCGGCTGAAAACGCCGTTAATGAAAAACATGAATCCACACGCCCAAGAAGCTCCGGACTCCATGAAGTTTGCAGAGAGCCGCACCAGACACAAACTGGGACAAAGGTGTGGGTGGGCACGGGCCTGGTGCCCAGGACACGGCTGGGACACCCACACCCCGCCTCACAGCCTGGCTGCAGTCCTGGCCCGCTTCCTGCTGAGACACACCTGGAGGCCGCAGGTGGGGCGTGGCCAGCGGGGTCCTGCCCCCACTTGGGAGACCTGGAGGCCGCAGGTGGGGCGTGGCCAGCGGGGTCCTGCCCCCACCTGGGAGACCTGGAGGCCGCAGGTGGGGCGTGGCCAGCGGGGTCCTGCCCCCACCTGGGAGACCTGGAGGCCGCAGGTGGGGCGTGGCCAGCGGGGTCCTTGCCCCCACCTGGGAGACCTGGAGGCCGCAGGTGGGGCGTGGCCAGCGGGGTCCTGCCCCCACCTGGGAGACCTGGAGGCCGCAGGTGGGGCGTGGCCAGCGGGGTCCTGCCCCCACCTGGGAGACCTGGAGGCCATAGGTGGGGCGTGGCCAGCGGGGTCCTGACCCCACCTGGGAGACCTGGAGGCCGCAGGTGGGGCGTGGCCAGCGGGGTCCTGCCCCCACCTGGGAGACCTGGACTGAGTTCCCAGCTGCAGCTTGTCGCAGGCATTTGGGGAGTGGACCAGAGAGGCAGGATCATCTCTCTCTCCCCCTCCATTCCCCTCTCCCCCCTCCCCTCTTCCTCTCAACTAAATAAAAATCCACAAACAACTGCAAAGACAGCCCGGAGTACTGCAGAGGAGAAGCAGTGCGGCTCCCAGGCAGGCTCACGGTCAGGTTCACAGCTGGACTCTCGGCAGGCACCGAGCAGGCCCACGGCCGCGGCACAGCTGGGCGCCGACAGTCACGCAGGATTCAGCCCCCCGCAAAACCGTCCCTCAGAATCCACAGGCGGAATCGGGACACCTGCGGGGGAAGGCGCGGCCGGAGTCCCCCGGCCTCAGCAAACTCACGGACACAAGCCCAGGGCCACACGAGGGCGGCAGAGCGCCGACGGGCAGCCGCACACGTAAAGGCTAAGACGGCGCGGATGTGGCTTTCTGGGTTTGGACTCCTTTCTTTAATCTTCCACAATTCAGAAAGCAACTGGCCCCGGCACCCTGCGCCCGGCCTCCGCTCCTCAGCACAGCCCACGGCGCAGAGGGCACCGCAGCAGGCTGGGCGGCTGGGATCCCGGCCCCGGCTCCAGGCCTCGCGCCGTCGCTCCCCTGCGTGTGCGTGGGGCCTGACGCCAGGCCGCGGCAGCTGAGGCAGCAGCACCCCCTCCGTGCGTGCCGCAGGGCACTCTGCCGCTCGCCCGCTTGCAGGAAGAGCGGCCGGGTCGGAGGCCGACGGACAGGCAGCTGCAAGCGCCTCCGGCCGCCACGCGGTGAGAAATCCAGCCAAGGGCCCGCCAGGACCGGGCGCTGCGCAGAGGCAGAGGCGCCGGGCGTCCCGGCCCCGCCACACCTGGCTGCAGCCGGCTGAGCGCGCCAGGACCCCGTCCACGGACACTGTGGAGTGAGAAGTGTGCCGATACGTCGCTTCATCATGGTCACGTCGTTACAGCAACCGCAGAGGTCTCGGCACCCCCGAATAATCACAAGAACACAAACGCTAACAGGAAGGAGGAAGGAGGCCTCCCACCTCCGCGCCGGGCTGCTTCTCCCCAAGACGGCCCCTCAGGTCCTAAAACCACAGCCCGGAAGCATAAACCACCTGCAAATAACTTCACCGCTCGCCAGAGCAGGGGCCCGCGATCCCGGCAGGCAGACAGAAGCACAGGGGCGAGGGGACAGGCACCAGGGCACGGGGAGCACACGGGGGAGGGCCTGGCCGACAGAGCGCCGGGACCGCCAGCGGGACGCTGTGAAGAGACTGCCTGAGAACGCCGGGGCGGGCGCTGGCACAAGGCGCAGGTGGGTTAAGCCGCCGCCTGCAAAGCCGGCATTCCACACGGGTGCGGGTTCAAGTCCCGCTGCTCCATTTCCAACCCAGCTCCACACTAACATAACGCAGAAGGTGGCCCAGGGAGTTGGGCCCTGCGCCCACGTGGAGACCTGGATGGCGCTCCTGGCTCCTGGCTTCAGCCTGGCCCAGCGCTGGCCATTGCAGCCATTTGGCGAGTACAACAGCGGATGGAAGATTCTCTAACTCTGCCTTTCAAATAAATGAATAAGTCTTAAAAAAAAAAAAAAAGTTACCATCCCAGTATTCCCAATGCCCAAAAAATTAAGTCAAAGTATCATAAAATCTTATTTCTGGGCGTCAGATGCCAGGACTCCGGACGGACAGACGTGAGACTGACTACACACGAGAGCCGAAGGCCAGAGCAGTCGCAGGGGGCAGCTCCTGCCACGCACGGGCCGCCAGCCGCACCACAATGCAGTCTCAGCTCTGTGTTCTCACAGCCATTAAAGACAACAGCAGACGCGACGATCCAAAATACAACACGGAAGGATTGAGAAACACAGAGAGCGCACGAGGGCAAACACTAGGCAGCCAGAGACCTGCGCAGGTGCAGTCCCCCAGGGAGAGAGGGCGGGGCGGGGGGGCGCCCCTGGAGAAAGAACTGCCAAAACACTCTTGAAAACTGCTGAGGCCGGAAAGCCGGGACCAGGAGGTCAACGACCACAAAACACAAGCAGGGAGGGGACAGAGCGCGGCGCAGGGCAGCGGCTGCTCAAGACCAGCCACTAGGCAGCTCCCACGCGGGCTTCGTACAGGCAGGAAAGCTGCAGACGCTGCCCCAGGCACAAGACGGAAGCAGACGTCTCCCCAGAACCACAGGCAGCCACGCACCGGCCTAGAGCTTTCTCCCAGCAAACCCTCGTCCAAGGCAGAGGCTGCACGCGCCCCTCGCCGGCCCCACGTCATCAGCAACGTCAGCGGATGTCCCTGGGGTGGAGGGAGACCGTACCGTCCAGAAACACCGATCTGCACACACACGACACACCCCACATCCAGACACACACACACACCACACACCCACACGGGACACACACACACACATCACACACACCCAGGACACACATCCACACACACGGGACACACACACACACATATACCGACACCCACCCACACACCCACACGGGACACACATCCACACACATGGGACACACAGACACACACACATACCAACACACACACACCACACACACACATACCACACAAACACACACACACAAGGGACACACACATACACACGGGACACATACCACATACTCACTGACACACATGCACACACACGGGACACAAAACGGAGCCTGTGTGGAGGAGCACCTAAGACAGCTTTCTTACCATTTAAATCTCATTCAAGGTAACTACTAAAACAGCAGCAAGGGGCCGGCGCAGCAGCGCAGCGAGTTAAAGCCTCAGCCTGCAGTGCCAGCATCCCATATGGGTGCCTGTTCAGGTCCCAGCTGCTCCACTTCCCATCCAGCTCCCTGCTAATGCTCTTGGGAGAGCAGTAGAAGATGGGCCAAGTGCTTAGGCCCCTGCACCCCCATGGGAGACCCGGAAGAAGCTCCTGGCTCCTGGCTTCAGGTCAGCTCAGCTCTGGCTGCTGCAGTCACTGGGGGAGTGAACCAGCTGCAGGCTGGGGCTTTAACCCACTGTGCCACAGTGCTGGCCCCAATAAAATAAATGTTAAAAAACCAAACAAAACAGTAACAAGTGGGACTGGCACTGAAAAGCCATTGCCCGCAGTGCCGGCATCCCATATGGTCACCAGCTCTCTGCTCTGGCCTGGGAAAGCAGTGGAAGATGGCCAAGTGCCTGGGCCCTGCACCCACGTGGGAGACCTGGAGGAAGCTCCTGGCTTCAGGTCAGCGCAGCTCCAGCTGTCACAGCCATCTAGGGAGTGACCCAGGGGAAGGAAGCCCTCTCTCTGCCTCTGCCTCTCGGTAACTCTGCACAGTAACGAGCACGAGGAGGGGGACGACTCCGGGAGAGGACAGCGGGCGCCATGGTGCCGTTCCACACGCAGAGGGACCGGGACGAGTTACAGCTGCGCCCGTGCAGCCTAACGCGAGCAGCGAGAGCACAGACATCGCCAAGAAATCAACAACAACAACCAGAAAGGCTCAGCCCATCCACAACAAAACACAACAAGAGGAAACAGGAAGAAGGAATGGCAGAAGCACAGACCTGGATGACACACGACCCGGGGTGTGTCACCGTGAAGAACTCCACCGGCGCAGGCGCCTCACGCAGTGCATTGAGCCCCCCAGCCCCCCACTCCACGTCGGGGTCTCCGAGCTCAAGCCCTGCCTCATTCTGATCCCGCTCCCTGCTAAGGCGCACCCGGGGGGCAGCAGACGGCGGCCCGAGCGAAAGGAGAGCAGCGCCTCCGGGCAGGCCACCTCCCCCAGGGGGCGCAGCAGACAGTGCGGCCCAGGCCGCCCTCACCTGTGTTCGTGGCGAGGACCACGCTGGCCGCGCTGAGGCTCTCCACCATGGCCGCTTCCTCCCGCGCCTGCAGCTCCTTCCGCAGCAGCCTCACCTCCTCCCGGAGGCTACTCTTCTCCCTCCTCTCCTGGGTCTTGGTGGTCTTCACCTGCAGCGGGCAGCCGAGGAGAGACCAGCATCGAGCGGGCCGCTGCCCACCTCCAGCCCCTTCCCGCTCGCCAAGGGCCCGGGCCAGCTCCCCAGAACCTTCCCCGCGGGAGCCACGGACGCACACACGTGACCCGGCTCCTGAATCCCGGCCTGCCTGGAGGTCCTGGCACCTGCCTGGGGAGTGCCAGGAGGGCCATGGGGTCCTGGCGGGGTCTTCACCGGAGCTCATGAGAGGCAGAGACACGGGCTGCACATGGAGGCAGAGACTGTGCCCACCGTGAGCGCCCAGCCTGCGGGGGCTGAAAAAATACTTTCTCCCAGGAACACTGAGCCCACGCTCCACTGCACTCCGACAGCTCCGGCTGGATCGGCCCCTCCCGTGGCCTGAGCTCTTCTGGGAGCAGCGCTGGGGAGGAAGGAGCGTCTCCCGGCGCAGTTCACGGGGAGGAAACCCTGGAGGGCATTCATCTCAGCAGGGACAAAGAGAATCACATTGGGCCGGTGCCGCCGCGCGTGGGAGGCTAAGCCCAGCCTCTTCCGATCCCACCTGCACCCGGGTGGGGGCCTGGATGGAGCTCCAGGTTCCTGGTTTGGGCCTGGCCCAGTCCTGCCGTTGTGGCCATTTGAGGAGTGAACCAGTGGGTGGGTAGAGGATCTCTCTCTCTCTGACTTTCAAATAAAAAAATAAATCTTAAAACAACAACAATGAAAGAAATGAAATTGCCCATGGCCGCGAGGGGCAAACACCTCCGCATGCCCCCGCCCCACTGGCACCAGAGCCGACCCCCTTCACCAGGGCAGCTGAACCCAAGGCCGCGGCCCTGAGCTGCGTGTGCAGCCTGCACGCATGCTGGAGGAAGCCGGGCACACACACAGCTCAAGCCCAACATCGCCAGGCTGCCAGAGAAACACGCCTGCCTGCGTTCCCCGGACAACCGGCGTCCTCTTCACAAGGGTGACACAGAGGGACACGGGGACCTGCGGGACGCAGCGTCTCACACTCAGGCCACTCTTCCCCCTGCCACATCCAGGCAGACAACGCGGCCCAGCAGGGGGAGACGACGGGAAACACTTCCTTTAAGACCACTGCTCACCCCCATATTGCGATCTTGAGGGCATCGGGTCCCTGGAGACGCTGGGTATAGCTCCGCATCAGAGTGAGCAGTCGGGGCACGGGCACTGCACCGGGCCTTTGGCCTGGAGTTAAGACGCCCACACGCCACAGGGCAGTGCCTGGACCCACAGCTCAGCTCCACTCCCAATTCCAGCTTCCTGCCAACGTGCACCGCGGTGATGGCCCAAATGCTCGGGTCCCGCCTCCCACACCGGAGACCTGGACTGAGGTCCCACCACTGCAGGCATTTGCGGAGTGAACCAGTGGGTGGGAGCTCGCTTGCTCGCTCTCTCCCATTCTCTCTCCAATTAATAAATAAAACCCAATTCTTAGAATTGAGTGACCTGACGGAGGCGAGGGAGAAGCAGGGGAACATGGGGACGCGGCTCGCTCCCGACCGCCTGCCCACGGGAAAGCCGTCCGCAGGGCACACCGCCAGGCGGTACCTACAAAGACCTGGTCGATGTCCTTCCTGATGTCGGCCACCAGCTGGGCGCCGTCGCTCCGCGCCAGCACGGCGTCCAGGCAGTGCTGCTGGATGGAGGGCAGGAGGCGCGCGGGGTGGCCCAGGCGCACGATCCGCTGCTTGCACCGGG
Organism: Sylvilagus floridanus; assembly: GCA_949820135.1. NCBI lineage: Eukaryota > Metazoa > Chordata > Mammalia > Lagomorpha > Leporidae > Sylvilagus > Sylvilagus floridanus. The sequence goes on along the minus strand of OX463224.1, from coordinate 122,362,618 downwards.
CCAGCCGCTCCACCAGGTTATCCACGGCAACGTTGGAGGGCGCACAGCACAGAACCTGGCAACGCGGGCTCTGGTTAGGGCTTACTGCTTTCTGCTCGACCTCGACCCCGCGCTGGAATCCCACGCCGAGATCACGGACACAGGACGCCCCACATAAGGAGCCAAGGGCAGGCGTGCAGCTCTCCCACACGCAAACACCACCTGCAGGACACCTGCCACTGCGGGCTGCCGCGCACCTCCCAACGCGGCACACCCGCTAGTGACCGGCAGCTCGGACAGGTCGGAGTGCGCCCCGCCGAGGCTCGCGGCGCCTCACCAGCCCGTCTCACCCTGCAGCAGGTTCTGAGCGGGCACCCGCAGTCCACCATCAGGAGGGGCAGCAGCTGGCGGAGGGGGCAGAGAGGACCGTCCCCCAGGCCATGGGCGGGAACGTCCGGCCCGCGGGTCCTATGAGGCCCAGCCCAGGCGACCACGGCGGGACTCAGAGCTCAGAGGATGTGCGGCAGGCTGGTTTGCAAGCTGAGAATTCCGCGTGGCCAGCGAATGACGCTCTAAATACCCCAGTGGCCCTCGGCAGGAAAGGGCCCCAGCCCCGGCCTGTACCCTCCAGCTTAGGGCAGAGGGGGGCCAGGAAGGAGGCCCGGCTGCCCTTCCCAGGGCTGGAATCCCCTCTGCCCCCAAAGGCACAGGAGCGAGGACCTCACCCCGCCTCACTCTGGACGCTGGAACAGGAAGTGACCAATTAAACCCCAAAGCTGCTTGCTGCCGGTGACCGCTTTCCTTAGGCGCTCTCGGACACCTGCGAAGGCGGTGCTCCCGAGGAAGCCCTGCCGGGTCTGTAACGGGCTTCCCCGCGGCTCGCAAAAGCGGCAGCTCCACCCGAGCCCAACTCCCAGCCCTGGCGCTCACGAGCACCTGGGCCGCAGAGCGCGCAGGGCCGTGGGGCGCATGGGGCCATGGAGCGCGCAGGGCCGTGGAGTATATGGGGCCCCGGAGCGCATGCGGCCACAGAGTGCACAGGGCCGGGGAGCACCTGGGACCAAGGGGCACACGGGGCCATGGGGCACACAGGGCCGTGGAGCTCATGGGGCTGTGGGACACACGCGACTACGAGGCGCACAGGGCCACGGAGTGCGTGGGGCCGTGGAAGTCCCGGCACCAGGCCTTCTGAGGGAGAGACGAGCAGCCACAGGGCCCTGGCTGGTGAGCAGCAGTCAGTGCTGACCTGCGAACTCCCACCACCCGCACCCCAGTTCTGACCGGGACGCGACCCCTCTATAACGCAGGTCTCTCCAGGTGCTCGGGCCCTGACCCAGCGGATGCTGGTGGACGGAGGACCCTCTCTCCACCACGGAGACGTCGTGTGAACAATGGGAATGTCCTACGCCACAGCTCCCAAGCACCACAGCCGTTAGCTGGCCCAGCGCTGAGCCCCGGCACTGCCGCCCACCCCGGCCGACGGTGGTGCTGTGCACGTCTGTGGTGCCTCGTGGGAGCCGTGGAGAACCACAGGGCCCAGCCCACCGGGCCCGCTGAGCCGCCCCGTCCCCCCGCCCACCTTCAAGCCTTGTTTCACGGCCTGCAGGATGACTTCAACCATGGTAGTGGTCTTCCCCGTGCCAGGAGGCCCGTGGATGATGGCGAGCTCTCTCTGGGACAGCGCAAACGAGACGGCTTCCTTCTGGGAGGCGTCCAGGGCGGCGTTGAAGAAGACGAGGGGCTCTGTGGGAGAAGTGGGCGTGAGACCCTCCCGCACCCCACCTCCCATGAACCTGGCGCCAGGTGCTCGGGCGACGCCCCGCCTCCCAGTAGCACAGGGCACCGCCCCTTTCTCTCTCCCCCTGTATCTGTGCCTTTCAAATAAGTCAATAAATCCCTTTAAAAAACAATAAAAAGCCAGAGGCTCCCAGGGTAGAGAAGAGGGAGCGCGTGCGCACGGTCCTGCTCGGGCAAGGAGAGCGGAAACGCGCCCGGGCGCACGGAGGCCGCCTCTCGCAGGGGCTGTCAGTGACTTCTCCTCCTGGCTGACGTGCCCCTTCGTTCCCACGTCCTCTGCAATCCCCACGTATCGCTCTTAGAAGCAGAAATAAACTATCCTAAATGTGAAGGCTGCTGAGATATAACCAAAGGCTTGGGGATTGAAAATTTTCATAAGATTTATTTATTTGAAAGGCAGAGGGACAGTGAGAGACAGAGAGAGGCGTCTTCCATCCACTAGTTCAATCCCTAAATCGTTTCAACAGCAGCGGCTGGGCCAGGCCGAAGCCAGGAGCCAGGAGCTCCATCCAGGCCTCCCACGCGGGCCCAGGCACTTGGGCCGTCCTCTGCTGCTGTCCCAGGCCACAGCAGGGAGCTGGATGGGAAGTGGAGCAGCCGGGACTCGAACCAGCACCCATGTGGGATGTGCGTGTCCACAAGCAAAGACTTACCCGCTGGCTCCAGGACTGAAAATTCTCGAACCTAAAACTGCCATCAGGCATAAGGCACGATGCGCCGCCATCTCTTCCCACAGAGCACCGGCCCAGAGAGACATCCTTCCATTTCAGAACCAGGGACGGACGCAGGAGGAGAGCGCTACCGAAAACTAAGCGGCAGGAGCCACTTGCTGGGCCCGGCGGCCGGAGAAGCTGGTCCAGCTCACACAGCCAGTGAGACACACGGCCAGACGGCTCGCTCCACACTCCCCAAGGCCCGCGAGAGGCGCCCAGACCCACCGTTCACACCCCAGTTTCAACCAGAAAGGAAAAACCTTACGGGTTTGGCAGGCAGGGCTGGGCGCGGACCCGCCGAGCAGGACATCTGTGAGCGAGGACGCTGCGCCCCAGTGGCCCTTCTTCAGGGTAAGCAGAGCTCTGCGGGGGGGAGCCAGGGTTAGCAGCTCAGCGCCCCAGCCCCAGCCCACGCAGCTCCCACCCCCGCGAGGAGCCCACAGCCATCGAGAGCTAGCAGCTCAGCGCCCCAGCCCCAGCCCACGCAGCTCCCACCCCCGCGAGGAGCCCACAGCCATCGAGAGCTAGCAGCTCAGCGCCCCAGCCCCAGCCCCAGCCCCAGCCCCAGCCCACACAGCTCCCACCCACAGCCATCGAGAGCAGATGGGGGGGGCTGGGAGGAGGTGCGACCCGGGACGCATGGTGACAGGCGCTCACTTTCTCAGTCGCTTGTAAGTGACGTCATTGGCGAGCTTTAACAGGCGGTAGGAGCCGTCTCGGTCCAGGTCCAGCTGGAGAGCGTGGCCCTCATCGAAGGCCACGGTGACGGATTTCTGGGTGAGGTGGGTGAGGATCCCCGTGGCCAGCTGACCGCCTTCGTTGGCAGTGTCATACAGACCCACGATGTCACCTGCGAGAATCCGAAATGCCCTGCATAAGACACTGGGAACAGTTAAATATTCTTTTTATTTTTTTAAGATTTTATTTATTTGAAAGAGTTACAGAGAGAGGTAGAGACAGAAGGGAGGTCTTCCATCTGCTGGTTCACTCCCCAAATGGCCGCAGCAGCCAGAGCTATGCCAATCCGAATCCAGGAGCCAGGAGCTTCTTCCGGGTCTCCCACGTGGGTGCAGGGGCCCAAGGACTTGGGCCATCCTCCACTGCTTTCCCAGGCCACAGCAGAGAGCTGGATGAAGTGGAGCAGCTGGGAACAGAACCGGCGCCCATATGGGATGCCGGCGCCGCAGGTGGCAGCTTTACCAGCTAGGCCACAGCACCGGCCCCTAAATATTACTTTTTTAACATTCATTTTATTTATTTTGAAAGGCAGAATTAGAGAGAGGGAGAGAGAGCCATACACACAAGGGGACAGAGAAAGAGATCGATGTTCCATCAGCTGGTTCACCCTCCAAATGGCTGCAACAGCCAGGGTTAGGCCAGGCTGGAGCCAGGAGGCCGGAGCTCCATCCTGGTCTCCCACGTGTGGGTGGGTGCAGGGGCCTGGGCACTTGGGCCATCCTCTATTGATTTCTCAGGCCACAGCAGAGAGCTGGACCGGAAGAGGAGCAGCCGGGACACAAATCAGCAGCCATAGGGGATGCCGGCACTGCAGACAGAGGCTTAGCCTACTGCACCACAGCGCCAGCCCCAGTCTCCCTCTCCCTCCCTCTGCCTTTGAAATAAAACAAACATCGCAAACTCTGCTCAGGTTTGACTCCGCCCAGCACGTCCTCCTCCTCTCATCTCCAAACCCAGCCGGTCTTCCAACAACTGCTGTGAGCCGAGTCTGTGACGTCAGAGGACTGTCCCCAGCAAGACAAGACAGACACAGGGCTGGCAACCCTGCTGTCCTCAGCCTTCCAGGCCGAGGCCGACCCGAGCGTCCCCAGGATGGACCAGGGCTGCCACACATGGAGGCACCACGCGCTGGGCATGAGAAGCGGCTGGGAGTGGGGGCCATGCAGACTGCGCGGCACCTGTCGGGGCCCCGTCTGCCCGCCACAGAGAAATGGGACGGGAGGGACGGCCGATCCTTTATCAGAGCGCCTGGTTCACGTCCCAGCTCCTCCACTCAGTCCAGCTCCCTGCTAACGAGCGCCTGGGAGACAGCGGAGAGGGCTCAGGTCCTGCGGGCCCTGCCACCCACGAGGGAGATGGAGACTGGGACTGAGCGCTGGCCCCGGCTGTTGTGGATGTGGGAAGTGAACCAGCAGATTGATGCTCTCTCTCTCTCTCTCTGCCTTTCAAATAAAATAAAATAAATCTTAGGAAAAGTTTATTCAACGCAATATAGAAAAAAATAGCATTTCAACATGGTATCAATATTTGAAACAATTACCCTCGATGTATTCCGAATCATTTAACTCAGTCTTCAAAACCTGGCGTGTACTGAGATCTACGGGCAATCGTCGGTCCCCTGTCAAGTGCGCTGTCCCCACTGTGGTCAGAGGCGGCCATTCTAGACAGCGCTGACCCGGATGAGCTAAAGCCACGCACTGCTGGGACGTCTAGTGAACAGGTCCCCACCACAAGGCTTGACCCCCAGCCCCGCCCCGTGGCTTTAACCCAGTCTTCTTTGTTTCTCTGTAGCTTTGCTTTGCTCTGTTGTTTGAGAGCTAGAGACGGAGGGCTCCCGCCCACGGGGCCGCTCCCCAGATGGCCGCAGCAGCTCCCGCCTGGGCCAGAAGCCACGGACTCGGCTTCCCGTGCGGGCGCCAGGCCCCAGTCCCCCGAGCCCTCGTGGCCCCTCCCAGGTGTGTGTCAGCAGGAAGCTGGGGTCGGGAGCAGGCGCTCAGCTGACGTAACCACCGTGCGTGCGATGTGACGTCTCGGCACGCATACACAGCGCGCTCCAGTCACGTGGGGTAACTGCCGTTTGTGTTGGGACCACACACCCTTCTCGCTCGTTATTCGGAAATATTCAGTTGGTGCGGTCTCTACGGCGACGCTGGAACATTCGAAAGCGCACACGGCTCGGTGGCGTTTGGCCCCGTGCTCGGGACACCGCGTCCCACGTCAGAGGCCCGGTTCAAGGCCTGGCTCCGTCACTGCAGAGCCGGCTTCCTGCGGACTCACAGCCTGGGAGGCAGGTGACGGCTCACGCACTCTGGCCCCTGTCACCCACGTGGGAGGCCCAGCTGGGAGTCCGGGCTCCTGGCTCCGGCCTGGCTGTCGCAGGCATCTGGGGAGTGAACCAGTGGGTGGCAGACGCCCCACGTCTTCCGTCTCTGCTTTAGAGAGGAAGGGAGGCGCAGGAGGAGACGCCGGGACAGACACCGGGACGTGCAGCACCGACCCGAGGCGAAGCTGTTGCTGGGCAGCTCCCCCGCCGAGACGCACTTCCTGGGCTCGAAGGTGACGAGCAGCCGGCCGTAGAGCCCCGTGCGCTGGCCGCTCACCCGCAGCCTCAGCAGACACACGCCCCGGCTCTGGAGCTCCCGCAGAGAGAGGCTCTCCTGCCAGGACCTGGGGAGACACGGACCCCTCAGCGTGGCCGGCACCGCGCCAGGAGAGGAAGACACACCGGATCCGGGTGGGGTGGGGGCGCGAACACGCCACGCGGGACTCCCGACCTGCACCCGGCCCTCCTTCGTCCCCTAGGGCAGTGAACGCTCGGCCACGTCCACGTGCTCTGCCCCCACAGCGTCACCGAATCCCGTCCAGCAAGTCCTGGCAGCCCCTGACTCCGCTCTGCCTTCCCCCCACCCCCGGCCCTGGTGCAGCCCACCTACCCCTGACAGGGTACACGCGGCCTCCCCCCCCACCCCCGGCCCTGGTGCAGCCCACCCACCCCTGACCGGGTACACGCGGCCTTCCCCCCCCACCCCCGGCCCTGGTGCAGCCCACCCACCGCTGACTGGGTACACGCGGCCTCCCCCCCACCCCTGGTGCAGCCCACCCACCCCTGACCGGGTACACGCGGCCTCCCCCCACCCCCGGCCCTGGTGCAGCCCACCCACCGCTGACTGGGTACACGCGGCCTCCCCCCCACCCCTGGTGCAGCCCACCCACCCCTGACCGGGTACACCCGGCCTCGCTCACACGCCCCCTCCCCCTCCCTCTCCAGTAAACAGAACAAATGTTCTGAAAGGAGTTAAGGCCTTCGTGAAGTGCACAAGCGTCCACTCCCACAGTCTCGGTCACCGAAGGCCCTCCTCGCCCGGCTCTCCACCCCCTCGCCCGGCTCCGCCCTCCTCGCCCGGCTCTCCACCCCCTCGCCCGGCCCCGCCCCCTTGCCCGGCTCCGCCCCCTCGCCCGGCTCCTGCGTCCTCACCCCCACCCCGGGAAGCCCTCCCAGCCCTGCCCGGCCCCGCCCCTGCCCGGCCCCGCCCCCTGCCCGGCTCCGCCCCTGCCCGGCTCCGCCCCTGCCCGGCTCCGCCCCCTCGCCCGGCTCCTGCGTCCTCACCCCCACCCCGGGAAGCCCTCCCAGCCCTGCCCGGCCCCGCCCCTGCCCGGCCCCGCCCCCTGCCCGGCTCCGCCCCTGCCCGGCTCCGCCCCTGCCCGGCTCCGCCCTCCTCGCCTGGCTCTCCGCCCCCTGCCCGGCTCCGCCCCTGCCCGGCTCCGCCCCCTCGCCCGGCTCCTGCGCCCTCACCCCCCCACCCCCTCCTCCGGGAAGCCCTCCCAGCCCTCCCAGCCCTGCCCGGCCCCGCCCCCTGCCCGGCCCCGCCCCCTGCCCGGCTCCGCCCCTGCCCGGCTCCGCCCTCCTCGCCTGGCTCTCCGCCCCCTGCCCGGCTCCGCCCCTGCCCGGCTCCGCCCCCTGCCCGGCTCCTGCGTCCTCACCCCCACCCCGGGAAGCCCTCCCAGCCCTGCCCGGCCCCGCCCCCTGCCCGGCCCCGCCCCCTGCCCGGCCCCGCCCCTGCCCGGCTCCGCCCCTGCCCGGCTCCGCCCCTGCCCGGCTCCGCCCTCCTCGCCTGGCTCTCCGCCCCCTGCCCGGCCCCGCCCCTGCCCGGCCCCGCCCCCTGCCCGGCCCCGCCCCCTGCCCGGCTCCGCCCTCCTCGCCTGGCTCTCCGCCCCCTGCCCGGCTCCGCCCTCCTCGCCCGGCTCTCCACCCCCTCGCCCGGCTCCGCCCTCCTCGCCTGGCTCTCCGCCCCCTGCCCGGCCCCGCCCCCTGCCCGGCTCCGCCCCTGCCCGGCTCCGCCCTCCTCGCCTGGCTCTCCGCCCCCTGCCCGGCCCCGCCCCCTGCCCGGCTCCGCCCCTGCCCGGCTCCGCCCCCTCGCCCGGCTCCTGCGCCCTCACCCCCTCCTCCGGGAAGCCCTCCCAGCCCTCCCGGCCCGCCCGGCCCCAGCGCACCGCGCAGGCCCAGCCTCCCCCGGCCGCCGAGGGCTCCTTCAGGAAGGAGGCTCCCGGGTCCCAGCCCGAGGCGAGCAGGCGCGCAGCCGTCTCCGCCCGGGCCCTCGGGGCAGCGGGGAGCCGGGCCGGCGGCCTCCGTACCTGCGCTCCTCCACCTCCGCTTCCCTCTCGAGCTCCAGCAGGGCCAACTGCTTCGTCACGAAGCTCTCCACAGCCGCGGCCATGGCCGCCGAGCTCGCGCTTCCGCGCCGGGCCGGTGTCCTCGCGCGACCCCTGTTCCCCGCCGGGCCCGTGCGTCGACGCACGAGGTTCGCGCCGCTTCCGGTTCCGGCCGAGGCTGCGGCAAGATGGCGGCGCCCATGGCGGCTTCGGCCCTCACGGTCACGGCGGGGCGGCTGGCGGCCGCGTGCAGCCGTGGCCTCCTGAGACCCTCGGGGCCCGCGGCGGGTGAGACCAGGGCCACGGGGCGAAGGGAGGGAGCGGGGGCGAGCGGGGCTCCCCGGCTGCCACGCCGCGCTCGTGTGTGGGTGCAAGGTGGTGCCTTCCGCGTCGGGCTCGCGGTGACCGGGCGCGGGATTTGGAGTCCTGGGCGCCGTCGGTTATGGGTTGATGACCGACGACAGCGGAGGCCCTGTGAGCGCCGGGGCGAGGCGGCTCCGCAGGGCGCTGGCTCCGGCCGAGAAAAGCGGCGCTGGCCCCCGTCCCCGTCCGGAGCGGGCGTGTGGCCGGCGATGCGAGTGCGACAGCGGCCCCCGCCGGACCCGCCCCTTCCGAGCCAACAGCGTGTGTGTGGTCCGCGCCCGCAGGTGTCCCGGGAGTGTCCGGCAGAGCGCGTGTCCGCGCAGAAAGCCGGCCCCGGGGACGCCTGTGCGCCCGAGTCTGGAAGCAGCGGCGGGCCGGCCGGCAGGCGAAGGGTTAAGTGGACCGGCGCGCGGTCGCGGTCAGCGCCCCCGGCCCTGGGACCCTGCAGGGGCCGGGTGGGCGGTGGGCAGCGGGGGTGGCCCGGGGGAGACCGGCTGGGGTCCGGCTCCTGGCCCAGCCCCGCTGTCGAAACACAGCGAGCGCAGCACCGGCCAGCCTTCTCTTTGCGCCCCTGCCTTTCCAATAAAAACGGCGGATCTGTTCATTGAAAAGGGGCGCCCTAGAAGAAGGGGGGCGCCCGGTGTGGTTCCCGCTGCGTGGTGATGCCGGGGCGGGGAGCCGAGGAAGGGCCGTGTCCACGCAGCGAGGTCAACTCCTGCTGGCTGCTGTGAGGGCGGACACACCTGGTCCCTCGGTCTAGACCGACTCGGGGGCGGGGCGGGGTGGTGGGTGGGTGGTGGGTGGGTGATGAGTCCCTGTGCCAGGGGCCCACAGGGGGCGGTGTGGCTGCGCCGTGTTGCTCTGAGCCGAGTCCTCACCGAGCTGGGCCCGAGGCGGACACGGACGGCGGGGCTCACGTGGGAACGCGTGGGCGTAGCGGCCGGAGTTCATACAGAAGCCGTGGGCCTCGGTGCCCTGGGCTGACAGGGTCCACACAGGGGAGGGGAGCAGGTGAGGGAGACGGGGGCAGGCACGGCCAAGCCTCAGGTGGGGGCGGACACTTGCCGCGGGGCGTGGCTCCGTGCGGGCAGGCCGCCGGTCCTGGCACCCCAGCAGAGGGTTAGCGGGCGGATCCGGTCTTCACTGAGCCCCTGTTACCTGCCAGACGCGGGGGAGGAGGAGTCCACGGGCGATCAGTACAGAACGGGGGTTCCTGCTGGGAAGGCAGCAGGGGGTGTGCGGAGGGACAGGCAGCTCCCCTCTCGGGGGTCCGAGACGCGCGTGGAGACCAGGTGGGCGGGGTCTCCCTGCTGAGAGTGGTGAGTGGAGACCCAGGGTCGGGGAGAGTCAGCGTTGGGGGCCGGCCAGGCGAGCGAGTGTGGGTGTCCCAGTGGGCCACAGCCAAGTCAAGGCCCCGAGGCAGGGGTGCGTCTGGCGGGAGCAGGAACCCTGGGGGCAGAGTAGGGGTGCCACTGTGCGGGCATTGGCTTTTCCCTGAGTGACGCCATCAAGGGCTGCGGTGTGGGGAGCAGGGCCGACAGGTTTGCCCACGCCTTGGCCGAGGGGTGTGAGAGAGAGGGTCCAAGGTGTCCGAGCATCTGGAGGGATGACGCCACCCTCGTGTACTGTGAGGAGGATGTGGGAGGGGCCGGGAGCCCGTGTTGGGTTCAGAGTGTCTGTCAGGCGCCCAGGTGGCGACTGTGCAGGCTGAGAGAGCAGTCCGGGCCAGAGGGGCAAACTTGGGATCAGCTCTGTGTATTTGAGAGCAAGCTCCGCCCACGGGGCCACTCCCCAAATGCCTTCAGGACAGGGAGCTCAGCCCGCAGGGTGCCGGGGACTCAATGCCGCCGGAGGAGCCGGGATCTGCAGGCTCAGACCCAGCTCTCCCAGCGAGTGCCTGCCCGGTGCTGTGTAACCACCGGGTGGCAGCAGTCACCAGGCGGAGGTGGAGCGCGAGGAGACGGGGACCCAGCCCAGGAGACGAGAACGGGGAGCTCTTGCTTGTGGGAGAAGTTTGGGGTGAGGTTTATGCTGGTAAATCGGAGCCTGGTTTATGTCATGCGAGTGCCATGCTCGCTGGGCGGCATGCCCTGTGCTCACGCTGGGCGCCGGCTTTGCTTGCTGCGCCGTCGGGTCAGCTGCAGGGCCTCGTGCTGGCCTGGCGCTGCCCTCTGCCGTGGACACCCCAGAACCTGCAGGCCGAGACGGTGTGTGTTTACTTCCTTGTGAGGTTTCTGAGGGCGGGAGCTGGGAGCAGCGGGCCCAGGGCTTCTGGCTCTGGGTCTCGGACGGCCACGAGGCCGGTCAGCGGGGGCTGCGGTGGTCCTGACTCCATGGGGCCTGGATAATCCCATCCCCGGCCTGCTCCCATGGGTGCTGGCCACACCCCTGGTTCCTCGACGCGTGGGCCTCTCTGCAGGGCCACTCCCAGCGCTGCAGCCAGAGAGCAGCGTCCGAGACAGAACCTGACCCCGGAAGCCACGCGTGTCATTTCTGGCGTGAGCTGTGGGGAGCACAGACCCAGCACCACTGGAATCCCGGGAGAATCGTCGACCGGCTGGGCGACCGCCCACACTCTGGCACAGGGCGCGTCTGAGAGAGGGGGTGACTCACGTTAGCAGCGTCTGCACGGCGCGGTCTCTCACTCGTTCTCTGAGACTTGGTCACCTGGACCTGCGTGTGGGCGTGTGGTGACGTGGGCCACGGCAGACGCCAGCCGTGCCATTGTGCACTTAGCGCCGTCCCCGCGTGTTTCTCTTGTTCCCACAGCCTGCCTGCGGTCTGCTCCTGGAAGGTTCCGGTCACAGAGCGCTTCGCTTCCACAAGGGTAATGCCAAGACGTGGGGCGCGGCGCCTCTGCCATTCCCAGGACTCCCTGTGGGACTCCTGTGTTGGGGTGGGCGGGCACCTGGGACACCCACAGCCCATTAACCAGCGCCTGGGCTCGCCCCCAGCTCCGTTCCTGAGCCCAGCTTCGCAGAGGCCTGGGTTCCCGCCACTCCTATGAGAGAATGCACTGGGTCCTGGGCTCCTGGCTTTGACCTGGCCCAGCCCAGCTGTTAGACGCATTAGGGGAGGGACAGTCTCCGTCTCTGCCTCTCTCTCTCCCTCCCTCCCCCACCCCTATATATATATACTACATATGTATATATATAAAATCTTTCTGATAAAATGAAAGTAAATAGATGTGTAAGTCCCCAGGAGGAGCTCCCAGAATCTGAAAAGGCGCATTAAGGGTTCAGTTGTATGCTTAGAAAACCGTCAGGGGATGGAGACGGTGCACCAGGCCTTCTGACGGCTTTGTCCCCGCCTGGCGACTGAGAGCCCATCTGACTGTGGAGTTTGCTTCAGACGTTCAGAACCCAGTGCCAGAGCTTCTCTGGGGTCTTCCTCACTTGGAAGCCCCCTCCATGCCCCTCTGCTGGAGGACTTTGACTCTAATAAATATATTTAACCCCCCCCAAAAAAAAAAAGAAACGAAACTTATAAGCAGAGAGGACAGTGACCCTGCGTGGCCCTTGAAGGCCGCTGCTTTGTTCCCGAATCCTCAGAGACTTGGGGGCAGAGCTGGGGTCACACGCATGGCTGCCTGGCGCCCTCTGCCCAGGTGTGAGGGAAGAGTGTGCCCACCTGAGAGGGGCTGGGGCGGGGAGGGCGGGGGAGCCGTCCCGGTGGAGCGAGGGCTGAGAGCAGCTGCTTCCGGCGGCCTGATGCCCGGGGAGAAGCGCCCGCCCTCGTCCCGCGTGGTCCTGCATGGTGGGGAGAGTGCCGGGAAGCGGCCTGCCCTCCGTGTCCGCAGTCTGGGTTGTTGGATGCTGGGCACACGCGGCGGCTGGCTGGGGGCTGTGCTGGGAGCGACCGTGGTGCGCCTGGGGTCCCGTGACGTGGCGGGCCTGCACACGCACGCGGCCTGCAGGGCCTGCATCCGTGGCTCGCGGCCCTGCCCTGCCATTGCTTCGGGATTTTGAGCGGCCTTTTCCGTGCTTGTAACCGCGTACGTGAATGTTTTCACAGCTACGTCCCCAAAACGTCGCTGAGCTCGCCGCCCTGGCCCGTGGTTGCCCTGCCGGACCCCACAGAGGAGACCAGACACCACACAGGTAGACGGCCCGGCCGAGCAGGAAGCCGGAGGGCGGCACCGCCTGCCCAGCGCGGGCCTGACCGCAGAGCAAGGGTGTCCCGGGGCTGGGTGCAGGGGTGACGGCCCGGCCGAGCAGGAAGCCGGAGGGCGGCACCGCCTGCCCAGCGCGGGCCTGACCGCAGAGCAAGGGTGTCCCGGGGCTGGGTGCAGGGGTGACGGCCCGGCCAAGCAGGAAGCCGGAGGGCGGCACCGCCTGCCCAGCGCGGGCCTGACCGCAGAGCAAGGGTGTCCCGGGGCTGGGTGCAGGGGCGACAGAGCTCAGGTTCGCTCCTGCCGTGAGCACCCGGGTGCTGCTGGCAGGCAGTGGGAGGGAGGGAGGGGCCCTGGCCGGCTGCTGTGGGTGGACAGACACGTGGGTTCAGGGACAGAGTCTTCCCGGGTTGGAAGAGTGGGGGTGGGCTGGCCCGCTACCCCCGGGCCCGGCTGCTCCATCCATGGTGCCCCCCACCCGCTTTCCCCGTAGAGGTCGTGGGGAAGGTGAATGAGCTGATCGCCCAGGGTCAGTATGGCCGGCTCTTTGCCGTGGTGCACTTTGCCGGCCACCAGTGGAAGGTGACCTCCGAAGACCTGATTCTAATCGAGCACGAGCTGGACGTCGCGTGCGGGGAGAGGATCCGGCTGGAGAAGGTGAGGCTCGCGTGGCTCTGCTGTCCCCACGCAGCGGCTGCTCCCCACCTGGCCGGTCAGGCCCCAGGCCGAGGGGCGCGCAGCCGCAGCAGGGCACCGGCCGGGCCGAGCCTCGGCTGCTCTTTCTGGCTGTGCCTCCCACTCTCCCTACTGCAGTAGGTGCAGAAACCCCACTGAGGGTGAGGCATGGGAGTGCCGCTCTGTCCCGAGCAGTGGGACGGGGTCAGGCGCGCCTCCCCGGGCCGGCGCCCTGTGCTTGGCCACTCAGCAGGTGTGCACGCTGTTCAGTGAGGGTCTGGCTGCTGTGTCCGGGGAGCGTGTGGGATGTTCGCCTGCAGATTCACAGTGGGCACTGTGCGGATCGCGTGGCCAGGGTGCGGTCAGCGATGTGGTGTGCAGTGTGTGCGAGTTCCTCACTCGTTCAAGCTCCCCAGCCTCTGTGCCCGGCCCTGGGCGCGAGCTCAGCTGCTCAGCCCGGAGCTGGGCTCACCAGCTACGTCCAGCAGCCCCGGGCGAGGCTTTCTGCCCCTAACGGGTGCAGCGGCTCTGCGGGGGCTCGGGAGCGGGAGCGCGTGTGGCTCACTATCAAAGACGCGCTCCGCGGCGGGAATGGACGCCTGAACGTTTCTTCCTAAGATTCACTTATGTATTTATTTATTTGAGACGCAGTTATAGACAGAGAGAGGCAGAGAAAGAGAGGTCTTCCATCCGCTGCTTCACTCCCCAATTGGCTGCAGTGGCCGGAGCTGGGCCAATCTGAAGCCAGGAGCTGCTTCTGGGTCTCCCATGCAGGTGCAGGAGCCCAAGCAGTTGGGTCATCTTCCACTGCTTTCCCAGGCCAGAGCAGAAAGCTGGACCGGAAGTGGAGCAGCCGGGACTCGAACCAGCGGCCACATGGGATGCCAGCACCACAGGCAGAGGCTTAGCCTACTCCGCCACAGTGCTGGCCCCCTGTTAACATTTTTTTTACTAGACATTATTTTGAAACATTTTACATTCACACCAAAGCCCCGCCTCGTTCACTTTTCCTAACTGAAATGCGGAAGTGGGAGCCTGCCACGCTGAGACCGCTGTGACTGTCGTCGTCTCGTGGACGTTGTCCGTCACCATTGCTATGTGCTCCGATATTTAGGTTTGCCTCCCACATCTACGAGTGCCACTGCCCTTGAAATACACCGTCTCCCGTGGCCGCCGAGGGCCGCAGGTTCCCTGCCCGAGAGTGGCCGCCTGGCCCGGGAGGAGCGCAGCTGCGCCGAAATCCTGCTGTGCCGCAGCGTCGGGCGAGCCGCACAGGAGCCGCGGCCTGATGGGCTCGTCATCTGCGCACCTGGCCTCGCAGCTGGGGTGCCTGTGCCCCGTGTCTGGGTCCTGAGTTTGATGCCCAGCTCTGACTCCTGACCCCACTTCCTGCTGTCCTGCAGCCTGGAGGCAGTGGGTGGTGATTCGGAAAGTTGGGTGCCTGTCACCCGTGCGGGGGACCCAGATCCAGCGGGGAACTCCACCTGGCTTCAGCCTGGCTGGGCCCGCGCTCTGGGCTTTGGGGGGTGAACCAGCGGATGGAGCTGCGTGTGTGTGTGCGTGTCTCTCTCAGTCTCTGCCTCTCTGCCTCTCAAAGGGCGCTCAGCACCACTGTTCAGTCCGCTTGGGATGCCCGCGTCGCCTCTCCGAGGCCCTTGGCGTCTGTCCTGGCTCCACTCTGATAAAACATCCCCCCGGGGACCGCCGGTGACGGCTCAAGTGCTTGTGTCTCTGCCGTGTCTGTGGGAGACCCAGGTGGAGTTCCCAGCCCCACGCCATCTAGCCTCGGCTGTTGGAGGCATCTGGGGCGTGAACCAGCGGGCGGAAGCTCTGTCTCCCCTCCCCCCCTCCCCCTCCCCCTTTCAAATCCTTTTTTTAAGAAGCCCCCAGTGTGTGTAGGAGGTTGCCAAGGTTACATCTCCTGGGGCATTGGCTGAGTCGGCCTGTGCTGTGGGCTGAGCGGGGCTGTGTTGCCGGCCACATCCCGCTCGCCGGCTGTGAGGGGTCACTACACCAATGTGCTACACCCTGCTCGCCGGCTGTGAGGGGTCACTACACCAATGTGCTATACCCTGCTCACCGGCTGTGAGGGGTCACTACACCAATGTACTACACCCCGCTCGCCGGCTGTGAGGGGTCACTACACCAATGTGCTACACCCCGCTCCCCGGCTGTGAGGGGTCACTACACCAATGTGCTACACCCCGCTCGCTGGCTGTGAGGGGTCACTACACCAATGTGCTACACCCCGCCTGCCAGCTGTGAGGGGTCACTACACCAATGTGCTACACCCCGCTCCCCGGCTGTGAGGGGTCACTACACCGATGTGCTACACCCTGCTCGCCGGCTGTGAGGGGTCACTACACCAATGTGCTATACCCTGCTCACCGGCTGTGAGGGGTCACTACACCAATGTACTACACCCCGCTCGCCGGCTGTGAGGGGTCACTACACCAATGTGCTACACCCCGCTCCCCGGCTGTGAGGGGTCACTACACCAATGTGCTACACCCCGCTCGCTGGCTGTGAGGGGTCACTACACCAATGTGCTACACCCCGCCTGCCAGCTGTGAGGGGTCACTACACCAATGTGCTACACCCCGCTCCCCGGCTGTGAGGGGTCACTACACCGATGTGCTACACCCCACTCGCTGGCTGTGAGGGGTCACTACACCAATGTGCTACACCCCACTCGCCGGCTGTGAGGGGTCACTACACCAATGTGCTACACCCCACTCCCCGGCTGTGAGGGGTCACTACATCAGTGTGCTACACCCCACTCCCCGGCTGTGAGAGGTTACTACACCAGTGTGCTACACCCCACTCCCCGGCTGTGAGGTGTCACTACACCAGTGTGCTACACCCCGCCCCCCGGCTGTGAGGGGTCACTACACCAATGTGCTACACCCCGCCCCCCGGCTGTGAGGGGTCACTACACCAATGTGCTACACCCCACTCACCGGCTGTGAGGGGTCACTACACCAGTGTGCTACACCCACTCCCCGGCTGTGAGCGGTCATCACACCGATGTGTGTTAGACCCATTCGCCAGCTGTGCGGGGTCATCACACCGATGTGCGTTACGTGTGCTCACCAGGGTGAGCCGTCATCCCCCCCCCCCCCATGCGTTGCCGCTGTCTCCATGGCGGCTGCCGCCGCGTCCAGGAATGCTCTCCGCGTCCTCCGGGACAAGTCGCTGGTGAAATGCGCCTGTTCCCTTTTTTCAGGTTCTGCTGGTGGGGGCAGACGGCTTCACGCTGCTCGGCAGGCCACTCCTGGGGTAAGGTGCTGCCCGGGGCCGGGCCAGGCGGGGGCATCGCTGTAAGCGCCGCACCAGCACGGAGTGGGCAGGGAGAATCCCGGGAGGAGAAGGCCCGCCCCAGTCACTGACCTGGGACTCGTCCATCACTCGCTCCACACTGTGTCAGGCTTTTGTGTAGCTTCTGGAATGTTCCCAGTGAGGGCAGCAGAGGACAGAGCGCGACCTCCCCCTGGGCATCCTCAGCAAAGGTGTCAGGGCCATGGAAGGGCCGTCCGCGGGATCCTTCAGTGTGGACGGAGGGGCTGTCCGCGGGATCCTTCAGTGTGGACAGAAGGGCCGTCCGCGGGATCCGTCAGTGTGTGTGACGGAGGGGCCGTCCACGGGATCCGTCAGCGTGTGACGGAGGGGCCGTCCGCGGGATCCTTCAGTGTGGACAGAAGGGCCGTCCGCGGGATCCGTCAGTGTGTGTGACGGAGGGGCCGTCCACGGGATCCGTCAGCGTGTGTGACGGAGGAGCCATCCGCGGGATCCTTCAGTGTGGACGGAGGGGCTGTCCGTGGGATCCGTCAGTGTGGACAGAAGGGCCGTCCGCGGGATCCGTCAGTGTGTGTGACAGAAGGGCCGTCCGCGGGATCCGTCAGTGTAGACAGAGGGGCCGTCCGCGGGATCGGTCAGCCTGTGATGGAAGGGCCGTCCGCGGGATCCGTCAGCGTGTGACGGAGGAGCCGTCCGCGGGATCCTTCAGTGTGGACAGAAGGGCCGTCCGCGGGATCCGTCAGTGTGTGTGACAGAAGGGCCGTCCGCGGGATCCGTCAGTGTAGACAGAGGGGCCGTCCGCGGGATCGGTCAGCCTGTGATGGAAGGACCGTCCGCGGGATCCGTCAGTGTGGACGGAGGGGCCGTCCGCGGGATCCGGCAGCGTGTGTTTTCTTCTAGAAAGGACCTCGTCCGAGTGGAAGCCACAGTCATTGAAAAGACAGAGTCGTGGCCAAAAATCAACATGAAGTTTAGGAAAAGGAAAAACTTCAAGAAGAAAAAAAGTAAGTTTGAGCAAGTGTGGCTGGCGCCCCACACTCCCGTGCCGTGGCCTTCTGGCCTGTGTCCTGCTGCCGGGTGGCTGAGGGTGGGGTGGTGGAGGTGAGGCCCCCAGGAGTCGCCGCAGGAAGTGTGGACTTCCGCCTGCCTGGTGACGCCAACACGGCCAGCAGGGGCAGGACACGGGGTCAGCTGTGCCCCTCAGCACAGGCGTGCGCGGCCCTGGGGTGCCGGGGGCGGGGCCTCTTGGGAAGCTCTGCGTGGCGGTGAGCAAGGCTACACTGTGCTGGGTACCGTACCGTGCCTCTCGTGCCTCATGTGGCCTATGGAGGGCAGAATGGGTACAGAACCCACGGCCGCAGCCACCTCTGGAGGGGTGCGGGGCAGCGAGAAGGGGCCGAGAAACCCGGAGGGACGCACGTGTCTTGGGTGCAGGTTAACTGGTGAGGTCAGAGCAGGAGGGTGTGGGAGGGCAGGAGCCACAGGACCTGAGGGTGGAGCTGAGCCGTAGGGGCGGGTTCACAGGACCCCAGCTTCCCCTACGGACCACCCCCACGGAGAGCACAGCAGAGGGCCAGCTGTGGGCGGGTGGGCGATGGGTCAGCAGCAAGTGGCCAGGACAGCGGTGCCTGCAGTGAGGATGGGGACAGGAGCTGGTGCACCCAGATGGCGGGGTCATGGGAGGAACCCCCGGCAGCTCTCAGCCTGGCCACTGCTGCCCACGTCCCACACTCCCGTCCCAGGGAGCGCCTCCCAGGCCCCCCCCCCCAACGCCTCCCCTGCCCGCCGTGCCCTGCTTGGTTCAGTCACGGGGCTGGCGCCGCCTCAGTCCTTACTCCACGAGCAGCTCCTAGACCAGCCCTGGAGGAGCCCCTGGGAGGCACAGGCCCCGCGAGGTGGGCACCTCCAGGACAGGAGCCGTCCGGGCTCGGGCCACACAGGCCGGGAAGGGCCGGCAGATGGCAGCACAGTGCCGCCTGGCACGGAGCCCCTGCTGTGCCTTCTGGGGAGTGGGCCACCCCGCCCGCCGGCCAGGAGGCGCAGCAGGACGGAGGGAGCGGGGTTCTGCTGGCCTCCAGGCCTCTGGCGCTGCGGTCTCTGCTGCTGAGCGAGCAAGGTGTGGCAGACACCGCGGCATAGCCAGCGCTGCGCATGACGCGGGGCGGCTGGGGCCGTGCTGCGAGCCAGGGCAGAGAGCCAGGGCAGAGCCGGCAGCCGCGGGCGGGCCGTGGGCGGGCGCCGTGCTGAAGCGCGTGGCTACTTGTCTCTCACAGTCATCGTGAGCCCGCAGACCGTGCTCCGGATAAACACCGTGGAGGTCGCGCCGCGCCTGCTGTGACGGCTGAGCCGACGTCCACCCGCGGCAGGGTGACAATAAACCTGTTGGGCAAGAAGACCAGGCTTCCGTGAGCGTGTGGGGACACAGACGGGACTCCCAGGCGCCCCCTGCGCTGGCATCAGCGAGGCCACTGGGACAAGGACAAGCGCGGGCGCCTGTGTGTGAGGCTTCCTTTGGGGTGTGGCCTGGCAGGGGTCACCTTCAGCAGCCAGGAGGACTGGGCGGGCCCAGGGCCTGGACGGAGGAGGGCTGGGGCAGCAGCGGGGAGGGAGCTGGGCCCCAGAAGGGCGCGGGCTCCTCAGGTCCGTTTTGGGGTGCACCGGGCAGGCGGGGGGAGGTGCCTCACGAAGCTACACAGGATGAGAAGGGACAAGGTCCTGGGCCCAGGGTGGCCCGGGAGCCTGCAGCGGGGAGGCGGGGCCTGGGTGCAGAGGTTCCCCAGGAGAGGGGTCGGGGCTTCCAGTGAGATGGCTGCGCCTGTGACGAAAGTGAGCCCGGTATTTTCCCCACAGCCCTGGGAGTGAGGAAGCGACCCCTCCCCGGGGCCCCCAAGTCAGGTGCCCTCGCCCCCTGCAGTGACGCCTGCGAGCAGCAGGGGGCAGCAGCCCCGCAGGCTCCCCCTCGCCTGCAGCGTGGTCCTCAGAGCGGGAGCGTGGCCCCCTGGTCCCGAGGTTCTGCTTTGTAGACGTAGGTCTGGCTGGCTGCATCTCCGTCTGCGTCTGCACCCGGGGCCGTCTCTGGGCCTCTCTGCCAGCCCCGGCACTGTCTCCCAGCGTCATCGTCCCACGTGTGGGTTGTAGCCCACCCGCACTCCGTGGCTCGCTCACGTCCGTCTTCCACACTGCGCTTGCAACAGAACAGACTGGGAAGCTTCGCTGCAGCCGGGCCTGGGGCCGGGCCGGGGTCCTGGAGCCGCTGCGCTGTGGTGCTGGGCCTCTGAGTCTCGGCTTCTGTGCTGCTTGCCCCGTGGGGGCACAGGGAGGGGCTCCCCACAGCCGTCAGGCCCCACATGGCACAGGCTTGGTCAGGATTCGCATGATCTGCCGCCCACGGGTCCAGGTTAACTCCTAAAAACCCCTCATTCAAACGCCGAGCGATGCAGCAATTCCATGACCGGCACACCCCAAGGAGCTGGCTCTGCGGGAGAGCCTTGTGCACCACGCGTGTAGCGGCCTTGTCCACTGACTAGAGCCTGGAGCAGCCCGAGTGTCCATCCACAGCGCGGTGGTAGACGGTGGGGGGTGGTCAGCCTTGAGGAGGGGGAGATGGCCACTCGTGCTTCCTGCAGCGCGAGCGACCTCGAGGGCCTGTGCCAGGTGGAGAGGTGACTCCTGGGCCCGCGTGGGGCCGCCGGGCAAGCTGCCGCCTGGGTGCCCGCGTCCCGCAGTGAGGCCTGCGCCTGGGTGCCCGCGTCCCGCAGTGAGGCCTGCGCCTGGGTGCCTGCGTCCCTCAGTGAGGCCTGCACCTGGGTGCCCGCGTCCCTCAGGCCTGCGCCTGGGTGCCCGCGTCCCTCAGTGAGGCCTGCGCCTGGGTGCCTGCGTCCCTGCCCTGGGTGCCCGCGTCCCGCAGTGAGGCCTGCGCCTGGGTGCCTGCGTCCCTGCCCTGGGTGCCCGCGTCCCGCAGTGAGGCCTGCGCCTGGGTGCCCGCGTCCCGCAGTGAGGCCCGGCTTCTCCACTTTCGATCCAGCTCCAGCTGATGCAGTTACGAGGCAGTGAATGGTGGCCCCACTGCTGAGTCCCTGGCACTCGCGTGGGAGACCCGGAGCTCCCGGCCCGGCCCTGGCTGGTGCAGGCGTGCCGGGAGGGAGCCGGCTGGAGTCGGTGTTGGACGGGGACAGAGTTCCAGTGTGGGAGGTGGCGACTGCCCAGCGCTGAGTGTGCCCGAGCCGCTGGCCTGTGCACTTAGAATGGTTAACATGGTAACTTTTGCCACAGTTTTCATTTTTATGAACTCGATTAATGAGTTACAGCCGACTGAAAAACAGCACGCGCAGATCCGTCACCATCTTCCCGGAGTGCAGGTGCCCCTGCCGCGCCCCCACTGCGCAGCCTCCCGGCCCTGGCTCGGCTCCCACGGCTCCCCTGCTCTGTGGCCACGTGGGCCTTACCCAGAGGCACCTGCTGGCGTCCCCTCCTGCAAACAGCCACCTCGACCCCGCCAGCTCCCGCGGCTCTGTGGCCGCCCTTTGCTCTCTCACTTCCTGGCCGCTCTGAACTGTGAGGGCCAGGGAGGGGCCAAGAGGTCACCCCTAAACCTCCCCGCTGGGGCAGAGGGGGTGAGGCACAGAGGAAAACGTGCGGGAGCCCCACGGCCAAGCCCCAGGCTCTCAGGCCCCTGCCGCCGCCCAGCCAGCACCCTTCCCACGGCCATCAGTGGGAGGTGATTCCAGAGCCTTCCTCAGAGCTCACGGCACTGGTGAAACGGTGCCCGCCAGCCTCGACCCCACCTGTGGCAGCGTTAATTCCGGAGCCAGCCTCCGTGTGTGGACCCTGTCCGTGGATTGAGCCAGCTGTGATAGGAAACCTCTGTGGATAGGTGAACGCGGGGGGTTGTCCTCGTCACTCCCCGAACAGCAGCCTCACGGCTTGTACTCAGCACTGTGTCAGGTGGCGTCAGTCACCTAGGGCTGGCTGAGGGCACACGGGGATGTCCGTGGGTTCGGTGTGCATTCAGGGATCCCGAGGGGTCCTGGGTCCAATCCCCTGTGGATTCCAAGGAGCGACTGGCTGGAGGGGAGGCCCAGTCCCCAGCCCTGCGACTTCCCACCTGTCCAGGCTCTGTCCCTTGGCCCTGGTGTCCCCGTCCTAACGCCCACCTGGGCTCCTGCTGGCTGCCGGAGTCCGCCGTGGCCTCCCAGAGGCAGGAGAGCACCTGCCACGCCTGTCACCCACGGCGGTTCTACCACTCTGGGGTCGTGTGCGCTTGGGCGGGGCCTGCCGCGGCTTCCTCTTTGGTAACGTGCGGTGCCGGCAGGACCCTGGTTAGTGCCAGGCTTGCTACACACGTGCGGCTGTGTCCTGGAGAAAGCTGCGAAGTGACCGCTCAGCCGCGAGGGGGCCGCCTGCTCTGTCCCGCCTCAGCGGGTCCCTCCGCGTCTCTCTGCCCTGCGCGCTGCCAGCTCCCAGGGGGCATCCGTCTGCATCGTGGCTAACGTGGACCCCGCACCCGCGACCTCACCAAGTGTGCAGTGAGCACTCGGAGGACCCCCAACTCCACGCAGCTGGGGGCCGCCTTCGGGGGGCACAGGGGTCTGCGGGCCTCAGGCCGCACCTGGCTGGTGTCAGGTGAGTTTTCCAGAGGCAGCGGTAGCTGGTGTCGCAGGCCCCGTGAGGGACGGGCAGTCAGGACCCAGCCCCCAGCCTCCCCGGGCCGCACCCCACTTCCTGCCGCAGCCCATGGAGATAGAGCACCCTTGGAAGGCCGAGCCCCTTGACTCACTTCCTGGACAGACGCCTCGCCCCGTGACTGAGCTCAGGCCCAGGCTGCCCAGGGCTCCCAGGAGGTGCCCTCTGCTCGCAGGCGCTCCCCCTGCTGATGGCCACCGCAAACACACCGGTGGTCCCTGGGCAGCCCGGCCAAGGGTCTGAAGCCCTGATGGACGGGACACAGGTGCCAGGGGCTTGCCCTCTACTCAGGCTGGCCGTAAAGGGCCAGGGCTGGCAGCGCCCGTGTGAGATCGGAAGCCACAGCTGGGGACAAAGGTCGCTTGGAGGAGGGCTGGCTGGGAAGTAGAAGTGCGCTGTGTGGGTGCTGTCACCAAAGAGGGAACAGGAAACAGCGGGCGACTCCCCCCACCCCACCCCACCCCCGCTGGGGCCTGGGCAGGCGGCTCCGCCTCCAGTGTTTGCCAAGCCTTCCTGTGGGCAGGGCACTGGGCCACGCACAGCAAACACGCTAATCCTCAGGACCAGCCCAGGCTCCACTCCCTTGAGCACACGGAGGTCCGGCTGGTGCCGCCCCGTTGCAGGACTCTCCCCAGGAACTCAACAGAACCTGGCGCGGGAACCAGGGGCCCACATTCCACGCCACAGGGCCCGGCTCGGGTTCCGGCTAATGCAGACGCTGGGAGGCCTGGCGGTGGCTCGAGCACTTGGCTTCCAGCTACCCAGGGAGACCTGGGTGAGCGCCAAGCTCCGGCTTCAACCTGGCCCAGCCCATGCGCTGCAGCACCTGGGGAGTGAACCGGGGGTAGGATAGGAGAGCGCTCTCGCTTGCGCTCTCTCTCCCACTGTGAAATAAATCAGTTGAAAAACAGCAGTGGCACAGGCCAGGTCACTGTGGTGCAGAATGACATAGACTGGGTCTTCGGACCCTGGGGATTCCCTGACAGGAGGGTCTCTGTCCTTCGTAAGGGGCCCCTCTGGGTCATGCTGAGTTTATGCTGGTGACACGGCTTAGGGTGAGCCCGCCGCCTTAGTCTCAGGTTGGGGCCCCTCACCAGAAAGTCCCACCTCCCAGCCTGCAGGAGGGCAGGGCTGGCGACCGAGCTCCCGGGGGCTCCAGAAAGTTCTGCAGCAACAAGATTTGATGAGCAGAACAGGTTGATAGGCGCTGGTGTGGAGGTGCGCAGAGGGTGACGCTCTGGGGAGGGCGTTCCAGAAGAATCCTATGGGCCCAGGGGACTTGGGACAGGCCCCTGGGTGTCCTCTGAGCCCACGGAGCTCCCCTAAAAGGCCCTCCCCATTCTACGGGGGGGGGGGTGATTTCAACATGCAAGTGAGGCGCACACAGTAGTTCGTGTGTTTCCTCTCTTGCAGCAGGGCCTCGGGGGCCACGGGGAGCCTGGCCCGCGTTCCTATGCGCCAGCACCAACGGGAGCCCGCGGAGCCCGGCACTGACAGGCTCCCAAGCCGGCGCGTCCCACAGTTCAGACTCTCACCTTGCCTCACCCTGCCTCTCCAATAAGTAAGTCCCCAAGCAGCTGGGCCCTGCCACCCACGTGGGTGACTTGGAGTGGGGCCGGGGCTGGGACATAGCAGGGTAAGCCATTGCCTGTGGTGCCAGCATTCCAGACGGGCACTGCTGCTCTGCCTCCGAGCCAGCTCCCTGCTGACGTGCCTGGGAAGGAGGCAGCTGGGCCCTGCCACCCACGTGGGAGACGCAGGTGGAATCCCTGGCCCAGCCCCTGGCGTTTTGGCCATTTGAGGAGTGAACCAGTGGGTGAGATCTCGCTCTCTGATCTCTCTGGCTCTCTCAGTAACTCTGCCTTTTAAATAAATCTGCTTAAAAAATTAAGATTTTATTTACGTGAGAAGCAGAGTTACAGACTGAAGCAGAGACAGAAAGAGCGTCCATCCACTGTCTCACTCCCCAGATGGCCACAAACACCAGGAGCTGGGCCAGGCAGGAGCCAGGAGCTTCTTCCGGGTCTCCCATATGGGTGCAGGAGCCCAAGCACTTGGCCCATCTTCCACTGCTTTCCCAGGCCATGGCAGAGAGCTGGATCGGAAGAGGAGCAGCCAGCCTCCTTCGTCACTATTGACTAGCTCATGGGAGTCAGGGGGCTGCCAACGCTCACTCCGTGTCCAGGCTAGCCCACTCCATGTGGGATGGACAGATGGTCTCTGACACAGCCCCATGCAGAGCCTGAACCCTGGCTTGGGGTCACGTCCCCTCCCTGATGGACTCTGGACTCCAGAGCGTCCGGCTCAGGGCCAGTCCCTTCCCTGCTGTCACATGAGTGAGGCCACGCCTGTGAATGCGGGCCGTGACGTCCCCTGGAAAGCTGGCGCCACGGCACCTGGGGCGTGCAGGGCACTCAGCGAGGAGCCCCTTCCCCTGCACGCGGGGCGGCCCAGGCCTGCCCCTGCCGTCACACAGCTGCAGGCCGGCCCGTGGGGAGCTGCTTGGTTTGTGAAGGACAAACCAAGGACAGCGCCCTGGTGGAGGAAAGCAGAGCCAGGTGGTGGGGCTGCAGATGCGCACCTGAGTCGAGTCCCGCCCCTGCTCCTGATCCCGGCTCCCTGCTACTGTCCCCCCCCCGGGGGGGGCAGCAGAGGACAGCCCAAGTGTGGGTCCCTGCACCCACATGGGAGACCGGGATGGAGCTCCTGGTTCCTGGCTTCAGCATGGCCCAGCCCTGGCCATTATGGGCATTTGGGGACTAAACCGGTGGAGGGAAGACCCCTCTGTGTGTGTGTGTGTCCCTCCCACCCTTCTCTCTGTCTCTGCCTTTTTTTTTTTTTTTTTTTTTTTTTTTAATTATTTGAAAGGCAGAGAGAGAGAGGTCTTCCGTCGCTGGTTCACTCCCCAGATGGCTACAACGTCCAGAGCTGCGCCAGTCTGAAGCCAGGAGCTTCTTCCTGGTCTCCCCCATGGTGCAGGGGCCCAAGCACTTGGGCCATCTTCCGCTGCTTTCCCAGGCCACAGCAGAGAGCTGGATCAGACGTGGAGCAGCCGGGTCTCGAACCAGTGCCCATATGGGATGGCGGCACCGCAGCCGGCAGCTTTACCTGCTACACCACAGTGCCGGCCCTGCGTCTCTCCGCCTTTCCAAAGAAAAGAACAGTCAGCAGCGCGGGCTGAATCTGGGCTATTTGCCCAGCAGCGTTGACCCGGTGTCTGGCCCAGCAGGAGAGCAGCGGGTGCCCAGCCGGCCAAAGGCGGTGCCTGTGCGAGCTCAACCCCGTGGAAATTTGAGTGGTCAGCGAAGGAGGACAATTTGGTGCCATCAGAGGGACTCCTGCGTGCTCATGAGAGGTGGCCGTGGGTCCAGGACGTGAAAGGTCACGGGGTCAGGGCGCACAGCACAGAGGTGTTCCCAGCCCCTCTGAGGTGCAGAGTGCCCGGTTTGCCGGCTGGGCAGAGACCACCGGAGGCCGCGTGGCAGACCCCCAGCGGGAAGGCCCAGGAGTCAGCTGGCCCAGGAATGGACACTGGCCCGCATGGGGCCTGGCGGGCCTGGTGGCGGCTGCAATGGCTCAGCGTCCCTTACAAGGAGCAGAACAGAGGACACTGGCGTGGCGCAGCCCATCAGGCACACCCCGGGGCAGAGACCTCCCGGCAGCGCAGGGCCGCGCCCGTTTCCGGTGCTGTGACGGCACCCTGGGGCCAGGTGGCTCACAAAGAAAGAGGCTTGTTTACCCACTGGTGCTGGAGGCCGGGAGGTCCCAGAGGCCTCGTGCTGCTTGGTCACCTGCTGGAGGGGGTCGCACGGTGGACAGAGTGCGCCTGGTAGAGGGTCGGCTTCTCTGACACCACCCGGCCTCCCACAATGACCCGTGAGTCCATTGAGCCGGGCCTAGATGACTCCACTCACCCGGGCACAGCCCTCCCAACCCGGCGCCCCCAGGGGTCCCACCCGCCAGGGCCACACACACGTGGGGCTGGGGGGGGACGCATTCAGACCACAGCCGATCCTTTGACCAAAGTCTGGGAAGACGAACCCGGGCTCCGGCTCGGCCCCCACGCCTCCCCAGCATACTCAAGCTTGCGGCGAGCAGGGCGCCGGGGGTCCCCACTAGACACCGCTCCGTTTCCCTGGGGGGTCTAGGGGATGGGTGAGAGGGGAGGGTGTGGGGGTGATGGTACAGCCGTGAATTGCTCGGAAACTCCCAGGGCCACTTGTGTGTCCCCACCGTCTGGCACAGCTGGGGCCAAGAGCGAAAGTGGCGGCCGTGCCCAGTGGTCCAGGTAGCCCCAGCCCCGCACTTCCGGCCCGAGCTCGGCCGCCCACCGCTGGGGAGCAGCACAGGGCCCAGCCTGGGGTCCCTTCCCCTTCCCGGGGTGGAGAACATGGGTGTGAGTGGGGTGGAAGTGGAGGAGATGCTGTGGGAAGAGGACGCTCCAGGACCACAGCCCGCCTTGAAGGGGCTGGCCACCCCAGCCAGGGCCACACGGGAAAGCGCCAGCACACGGAGGAGCAGGGGGACAAGGGGCGGAGCCTCTACTGCGAGGCTGTGCATCTGGTGCATCAGCCAAGCGGCCTCCCGCCCGCCTGCCGCCCACACCCAAGTGGCTGGGTTTGGATGCAGCTTCCTGCCTGTGCACACCCTGGGAGGCAGCACCCGGCTCCGGTATTTCAGCCCCAACCCCCCCCCCCCACGTGGCAGAGTGCAGTTCCTGGCCCCTTGGCTTGAGCCTGGCCCAGCCCGAGCTGTGTTAGGCATTTGGGAAGGGAACCAGCCCATGGAAGATCTGTTTTTCCCGTCTGTCTCAGTCTCTCTCTCTTGAAAATAAATTTAAAATAAGAAATACAGAAAGTAAAAAGGCACAGTTGTTACGTCCTCAGCCGTGGGAAGCTGGGGAGGGACACGGATGCCCAGGCCCAGGCCCCGGCCCGGGCGCCCGTCACACAATGCGCCTGCCTGGGCATCCGTGTCCCCCATGCGAGTCAGACTTCTGCCTCCCCAGTGGTCGTGCAAACCCAGCGTGGGACGCTGCTGCGCACACTGGAGAGCCCCGGGACAGCCTTTCTCTGAGGCCCCCCACACCTGCACATGCATGTACACACCTACACATGTACGTATGAACATGCATGTACATGCACACATGTACACTCATGTACATACATGTGCACACCTACACACGCATGCACACGTGCACACATATGTACACACGTATACACGTGCACACTCATGCCCACATATGTACACACCCGCACACATGTACGTGCATACACACGTACACACCTCCACACTCAGGCACACATGTGTACACACGTACACGTGTACACGCATACACATACACATGTACACACCTGCACATACATGTACACACCTCCACACTCATACACACATGTACACACGTACACGCATACACATACACACGTACACACATGCACACACATGTACACACACATGTACACACCTGCACACTCATGCACACACGTCACGCCTTGCAGCATTCTCTCCACTTCCTTGAGAGTGGACACTGCCAGGAGGCCTGTGCTGGACCCGGAAACTGGTGGACAAACCGACGACCTGGTAACCACGGAGTGCCGGGCACAGCAGCCGCAGGTGCTCCCGGAATCAACGCTGCCCCCGCCCCTGGTGCTCGGGCGCCACGCCTGTCTCCCAGACGGGGCTCCTGTCCAGGTCTGGCCTGGAGACCTGCCCAGGCGTGGTCTGTTCCTCTTCCAAAGCCTAGTCAGTGTCCAGAGCGCCGACGGCTGCCGGGCCTGGCCCCTGCGCTGGTCCCGGCACCACCCAGTGGCCCTGGGGCGCCCCTGCCACCGGCCGGCACTGACCTGAACACTGGTCACAGACGGAGCTTCCAAGAGGAAGCATCAGCGCTCCGGCCAGACAACCAAGAAAATGTCCGCAGGGTGAGATGAGCAGAACGGGGTCTCGTCTGCGCGAGACAGAATTCAGACGTGGGGCAGAGAGGAGCGGTCGGCGAGGATGAGTGGGGCAGGGCGTCCGTCAGAACAGATGGGCCCGTCTCCAGACAGAACCTGGGAGGCAGCGCCCGTCACTGACTGGGAGAGCAGGGTCGTGTGGGCCAATGGCCAGAGTGCAGCTGGCGGGCCAGGCGGGCACTCAGCTCTGAGCACTGGGCACGCAGTCGGGGCTCAGACTGGGGCTTATGAGGGAAAGGGGTCGGTTCTCCTCCGTGTCTCCCTCCCCCCCCCCCAGGACAGAGGATTGCTGGATGTGAACAGGTGAATGCCTCCCTAGGTCTCAGCGCTTGGTGCCGTGGGGCTGGGGGGCCCCGGGTCTCAGCGCTCGGTGCTGTCGGGCTGGGGGCCCCCGGGTCTCAGCGCGTGGTGCGTCGGGCTGGGGAACCGCCGGGCGCCGGGCAGAGCAGCTGCCCCTGGGGCGTCTCCCTTTCTGCTTGGGGAGGACGGGGGATGTGGCCAGGCCGGGTAACCCGTGTGGTGCTGAGCAGAGAGGAGTCTCCTGGGGGCTTTGGGGCTTTCCTCGGTGGGGTTGGGCAGGACCTTGTCGCGTGGGATCCCGGGCTGTGCCCGAGGCTGCTCCATTCCTGTGCGTCCCCGCTGTCACAGGCTAATCTCCAACCTAACTCTCGGGGTGGGGGGTCCAGCCGCCTTCACCACGGCTGACCCCCACCCGTGTGAAAACGACAGGGCCGGGTCACCACACTCCCTGGGGACGGGAGGGGTCGGTGAGCAAGGGCAGCACCGCCAAGGCCTCTTCCTGAAGTCACCCCGCCCCGAGACGGAAGCCCTGAATCACCTCTCCCCTCAGCCCCTGGGGTCACTCCGGGGAGCGGTCCAGCCGGCCCCACCAGGAGCTCACCTTGCTTCTCCGACAGGTAGGAACCTTGGCGGCCGGTGTCGTCCTGGGGTGGACTGTGAGGTGAATTCCAGTGGTCGTCACTGTCACCTGCACAGAACTGGAGCCCACCTGGCCACCGTAAATCCCCTAAGAGCAGGGCGTCCCGTGCTCCACCCACCACCCAGGGGCCTCTCACCGGCTGACCCCGCGCCTCTCAGCCCATTCTGGGCACCGGCTGACCCTGGGCCTCTGAGCCCCGGTTTCAGTCTGTAAGAACCTTCACCCCAACTCCTCGGGGAGCCCGGGAATGAAGCACTAACTGCTCGGCTCCTTGCTCTAAACACCCAGTTCTCGTCCCCCCCCCACACACACCCTGACATCAGGGGTCGGCTTCCTGCGGCCAGTGCCTCCTGCTGCAGGGCCTGACCGGTCCATTCCGGATGTCACAAGCTCTGGGTCCTGCACCCAGCCTAGCCCAGGGCCCCGCTCAGGACACGATGGAAGAGCCCCGGGCCCAGGCCCCCGCAGCCCACAGGCTCACTCGCCACGCTCCGCAGCCTGCGGCTTCGAGCCATGTGGCCCTGGACACAGTCACCAGCCTGGCTCTGCCTCGGTCTCCTCATCTGCAGGTTGGGCATACGCCCTCGACTGGGGCGGGGTTGCTTCCCGAAAGGCGAGGGCCGTGGCAGTTAAGCCTAGCAGTTAGGGCACCTGTGCTCCGTCTGAGGCTACTCGGGTTCAGGACCTGTCTCCTGGTCTACGCAACCCCTGGGAGGCAGCAGTGATGGCTGGAACAGTCGGGTTGCTGTTACCCACCGGGAGGCCCAGGCTGAGTTCCAGGCTGAGTTCAGCCCAGCCCAGCCCTGGCCATTTGGGGCATTTGGGAAGTGAACCAGCCAACGAGAGAGTTCTCGCTTGCGTGCACGTCCAAATGAAATAATTTAATTTTTTAAAGATGTGTGTAAAATGCCTGCTCTTCCAAACCTCTTGGCTGGGCAACAGCCCAGCGCAGAGCCTGGGGGGTTTTCCCTGCTGTCACAGGGCCGCCGGCGCCGCCCGCACCTGCTGCTGCCTGGTGTGGCGAGAGAGGCCCGGGCAGAGGGAGATCAATTCGAATTCATGGTTCCAGGTGTGTGTGCAGTTAAGACTCTGCTCGGGGCGGCTACACCGCATCCCGGGGCGTCTGGATTCGCATCCTGGCTCCAGCCTCCTGCTGCTGGGAGGCAGCAGGTACTTGGGTCCCTGCCGCCCGCCCGTGTGGGAGGCCTGGGTTGAGCTCTGGGCTCCTGGCGGCTTCAGCCTGGCACAGCCCTGGCTCTCAGAGGCCGGTGGAGATGAACCAGAAGACGGAAGATCTCTCTCTCTCTCTCTCTCTCTCTCTCTCTCATAAATTTATTTTTTTTTAATTTCAACTATAATTTCAATCGAATGTGTGTGAATTTCACACCAGGGTAGAGATAAATCCTAAGCCAACCATCGCACGTGGAGACCAGCTACAAAAGGCAGAATAAACGAACGCACAAGCGGACGGATGAAAGCTGACAACGGCGTCCTCACAACGGATCTCAGAGAACTCTGACCACCCGGAGACCACGTCCCTGGGAAGAGCCGCAGCCTGGGTGTCTCGGCGGGATGCAGGGGTGGAGCCGTAGCCAGGCCTGCCCCCACGCAGCCGAGCGCAGGGCGGGGTACCCAGCGGCCCCACAACAGGTGCTCCTGGGAGGCAGAAGCCTCTGCAGAGAGCAGAAGTCCCCCCGACGGCTGCGTGGCTCCCGCCGAACAGCAGGTTCACAGTGAGTTCCTGGCTGGGGTCAGGGTCCGTCAGCTCTGCAGTGGGAGACGCTGCTCCACGGAGGACACACGTCTGCTTCCTGGTTTGCAGGGCTCACAGAGCCGCCGACTGGGCAGCCCCGTGGGGCCAGCATCTGGTGACGCAAGCCGGGCCCAGCTCGTGGGTGCAGGGGCCCAAGCCCTTGGGCCACCCTCCACTGCTTTGACCAGGCCATCAGAGGGAGCCAGATCAGAAGTGGAGCAGCCGGGACAGGAACCGGGACAGGAACCGGTGGGGTGCTGGTGTGGAAGGCAGCTGCTCGGCCCCAACACTGACCCCCACGGCCCATCTCCCAGGTCTTCCCCAGTGCCCGCCTGCGGGGACACAGGTCTCCTTTGGTTCTGCTCCGGTGGAGGTCCCGAGCAGGGACAGCTGGGACACACCCACGCTGCGTGCACACAGGCCTGGGCTCGGAGTTGGGATTCTGCAGCCACCCTACAGGGCCCCTGCGGGTGGAGAAGGCGACCTCGGCACAGCTACTCACGGCAACAACGCGTGCAGGAGCACACGGCTGGGAGCACCCAGCGTCCCGGGACATGCGCTGTGGGAGGACAGGACCCGGTGAGCCATCGCGCCCGAAGCAGCTCGCAGGCACAGACCAGGGACGCGCTCTCTACTCACAGGGAGATAGCGCCGAGACACAAATGCCCCCTAAAAGGCAGGCGCAGAGCAGGGCCCACAGCACCCATCCTGGACGTGAGACGAGGAAAACACACACACCGCACACACACAGAGCACACACAGTCATACATGCACATGGATACAGCACACACAGCACACGGATACAGCACACACACAGCACACAGACACACACACAGCACACACACAACACACACAGCCATACATGCACACGGATACAGCACACACAGCACACGGATACAGCACAGACACAGGACACACACACGCTTGTTTCTGCTTACTTTTTCTTTGTTAATTTTATTTACTTTCATTTTATATGAAAGGGAAAGAGATCCCATTTGCTGTCTAGCTTTTTTTTTTTTTTAAGATTTATTTATTTATTTGAAAGTCAGAGTTACACAGAGAGAGGAGAGGCAGAGAAAGGGGTGGGGGAGACAGGTCTTCCATCCGCTGGTTCACTCCCTAATTGGCCGCAATAGCTGCAGCTGCACCAGCCCAAAGCCAGAGCCAGGAGCTTCTCCCACGTGGGTGCAGAGGCCCAGGTGAAATCGGAAAAGACCCCCTAAAATTTACCCTGAAATGTGGCCCCTCAAAGTTCCACAGAAATGCTATCTGGGGTGCCACATGCGCTACCGGAATTTGGGGTGCCTTACGATTTCACCACGGGCTTATTACTAAATCCCCGATATCAATAAGCCCGAGAGGGTCTTGCCTAATATTTAGAGAAGAATTCTAAATACCGGCACAGATAAACGAGGCAGCATGGTGCGTTTTAAGCTTTTATTTAGTAAGAAAGATGCATAAGAGAGTATTTAGGAGAGAGAAGTGAATGGGGGTTCATACCGAGCACCAGGAACCAGCCACGTGGATGAGCATCTGGGCCAGGAAGCCTAGAGCACATGGCCCGAAGGCCACGTGCCCTGGAGGCGCAGGGCTACAGCAAGCCCTGTCCTGGCTAGAGGCCAGGGAAGAAGGGCAGGGCCAGAAAAAGCAGGCTGAGCACACTGTGCCCTAGACTTTTAACCCACTCCAAAGGGGAGTGGCTAATTAACCTGATTGGCTGGTGGGCACCCCGGGTGTGGCCAGGTAGGGGAATGAGGCCACACAGGGGCGTGGCAAAGGCATCAGGTAGGGGTAGGAGGTCGCACAGGGGCGTGGTCTTCCAGTTCACAAATCTGGGCAATTTTAACCTGTATGCCTGCCCACTTCACAGGGATTGGGCCACCTTCTGCTGCTCTCCCAGGCCACAGCACAGAGCTGGATCGGAAGTGGAGCGGCCGGGTCTCCAACTGGCGCCCCTATGGGATGCCGGCACTACGGGTAGCGGCTCTATCTGCTACGCCGGGCCGCAGCGCCGGCCCCTGGCTGGCTTTTCAGACCCCTGCAGGAGCCAGGGCTGAGAGCAGCAGCTGGGAAGCCAGCGCAGTCTCCCCCGAGGGTGGCAGGGCCCAGACCCCCCACCCCTCTGTTACTTCCTCCTAAGTAAATTCCGGAAGGATAAAGAGACCGGGTCGGATGGGCAGTCGTGGAGGAAGTGTGGAACCCTCGCCAGCAAAGGTCCAGCGGAGTCACGACTCGACCCCTGTTGATCGGTTCTCGAGGAACTTTTATTTTAGTGATAGCAGAAGGAAAGGAGAGACAGAAAGGGAGGAGAAGCAGCCGAGAGAAAGAAGGAGAAAGACTGAAGAGGCTGCCCAACTTTCCGGCCCCTATCCTGGTCTCTTATCCATTCCCGGTCCCCTAGGGCGAGCAGTCCACCAATCAGATCAAAAGGCACGCGTAGCCTCAGGTCAAGGTGTGTCTCATCCCGTCGGGTTGTTTGCAAGTCTTTGTTCAGCACTTCCTTGACCTAGTTCTGCTCCAGGATGAGGCGGTGCAATGAGGAGGTCCCCACTGGTGGCAGTCCTGTGGTTCCCCACTAGGAAGGCCGTCTCCGCGCCTTTCTATCCTGGCTTCCTACGTGAACGCTGTTCTCAGGCCTGCTCCCTGGGCTCACCTAAGAGCACGTGAGACGCAGAGACAGGATGCACAGAGGGCAGGTTCACACCAGGGCTCCTGGGGGGGGGGGGTGCAGCTGCAGGGGGTCTGGATGCACCGGCTCTGCATCCTTGGGTTCAACCAACGAAAACACTCAGGACAGTGCCCAGCATCGTGGCGGAGTAGGAAGAGCCGCCACCTGCAGTGCCAGCATCCTCTATGGGCGCTGGTTTGTGTCCCGGCTGCTCCACTTCTGATCCAGCTCCCTGCTAAAGGTCTGGGAAAGCAGCAGAGGATGGCCCAAGTGCTTGGGCCTCAGCACCCTCGTGGGAGACCTGGAAGAAGCTCCTGGCTTCAGCCTGGCCCAGTACCGGCCGCTGAAGCCATTTGGGACCAGCAGATGGAAGCCCTCTCTCTGTCTCGGTCTCTCCCTCTTTCTCTTTCAAATAAATACATATTTTAAAAGCATACTCAGGATACAGGAGGGTGCAGCTGCTCAAAACATGTACAGACTTCTCGTCACCGTCCCCTAAACAATACAGTGCCACAACGCTCTGTATTGACAGGGAGGGGGGAGGGGAGGGGAGAGAGATGGCGAGAGAGGGGAGAAGGAAGGGGAGAGGGATGGGGAGGGAGGGTAGAAGGGAGGGTAGAGGGATGGGAGAGGGATGGGGGAGGGGAGGGGAGAGGGGAGGAGAGAGGGATGGGGAGGGGAAGGGGATGGGGAGGGGAGGGGAGAGGGATGGGGAGGGGAGGGTAATGGGGAGCGGACAGGGACAGGGATCTTCCATCTGCTGGTTCGCTCTCCAGATGGCCACAACAGCTGGAGCTGGATGAAGCCAAAGCCAGGAACCTGGAGCCCCATCAGGTCTCTGAGCAGGGACACAGGCACCTGGGCCGGCCGCTGCTGCCTTCCAGAGGCGTTAGCAGGGGCTGGATGGGAGGGGAGCAGCCGGGACTGCAGCAGGCGCTCGGAGAGGAGACGCCGGCATTGCGCGGTTTAACCCACTGAGCCTCAGGGCCGGGCCCCTAAAACATCGTCACGTGACATGCCGAGGACAAGCCAGTGTCCTCGCGGATTCTGCGTCATTTCATAATGTAAGTGATGGGGGGGTCCTGGAGCCAGCGGAAGGAGGAGTGCATCCCCAACAGCCACATTTACTGGGGGAGGGGTAACTTAGACCGAGAACAGAAGCTAGCAGTTTATTACGTCCGCTGTGACTTTACAAAAAGAGTGGAAAAAAGCCCAAAACCAAACGCACGGAAAGTCGGGACCGACTGAGGAAGAGAGTCCAGGCGATTTGGAAAATCTTCTTGGCTTACACTCAGCGTTTCCTGCTTCGCCCACCGCGTCATCTTTGAAATCTGAGGCGGTGTAGTGAGCGGATGTCAGAGCCCAGACCCAGCAGGCGCGGGCGGGGGCTTCCGACCCGGGACTCCGGGGCTGGACAGGCCAGGCAGGCGCCCGGCCAGCCTGCAGCCAGCGCTCGCTCAGCGGGGAGGGCTCCGGGCGACCCAGGCTGCCCTCCCCCAGTCCCACTCCCAGCCCAGCTCTGTGTCCGGCGGAGGGGGGGGGGGGGCAGGCGGCCGCGCGGTGAACGCCTCGGCCTTGCGGTCCCTGCTG
Source organism: Sylvilagus floridanus (assembly GCA_949820135.1). Taxonomy (NCBI): domain Eukaryota; kingdom Metazoa; phylum Chordata; class Mammalia; order Lagomorpha; family Leporidae; genus Sylvilagus; species Sylvilagus floridanus. The sequence goes on along the minus strand of OX463224.1, from coordinate 122,327,708 downwards.
TGTCCAGCTCCACCCACAGCGCTCGCGGTCTGTGCCGGCCTTGACCCGCCGCCGCCGAGGCCCCGGCTGACCCTGGCTGACCCTGGCTGGCCCCGGCTGACCCCGGCTGGTGGGAGGGGGAGTGGATCAGAGCACAAGCCAAGGCCCAGCCCCTCCCACCCTTGCTTCTCCTTGCCTGTGGGACCCTGGGATTGCGACGGGGGCTCCACGTGGGTGTGTGAAGGGCGCAGGAAGCCGTGAGCACCCGGGCGTCCACTCCCCAGCCGCTGCCAGCTGCCCCTGGAGGAGGGAAGGACCCGGGACCGGGAGGCGCTCCCCGGCGGGCAGCGGAGGCGGCTGCGGTGCCTGGACTGTGCACCGAGTTTCTTGCAGGAAAAACACAAATTTTAGGGAGCAGAGGGCAAGTGGGAGTTGTTTTTTTTTTTTTTTTTACTGTGTCCTGAGGCCAGGCTCCAGGCCCTGGCCCAGGGCGTGGTCAGTGCCTCCACCACCCACCCCCAGATTTCCCCGCTTTTTCTCCACGCCTCTTCTCCATTTCACGGAACTTCTGGGGCAGGGGCAGCTCAGGGCCCCAGATACAGGAGCTGAGGCCATCAGCATGTGGGACTGGGAGCCCTAAAGATCTTACTGTGGGAGGGGATTAGCCGGCTAATCGCTAATCTTCGAGGCTGCTGGGAGCAGGTGACCTCCAGGCTGAGGGGGCGTTTCCCAGGTGGGAAAGGGCACATCCCTCGGGTTATATCCTGGGGTCACAAGGCTCCCCACCCCATCCCCCCACAGTCCGGTTGGGAGCTACGGACACCCACTGACTGCCCAGGGGAGCGGTCCCCCGAGGTCAGTCTACAAACGGAACACTGTTCATGGCAGAGGAAGGAGGCAGTGAGCTGCTGCGTGGACCAGCCTAAGCACACACAGTCCCTGCAAGGAGCCAGCCAGAAAGACCCCGCTGTGAGAGGCTGTTCCGGCAAAGTGTTCGGAACCTGTGAGTCCGGAAGGAAGTAGCTTTGTGCTTGCCAGGAGCTTGGAGTGTGGGAAAGCGACTGGTGGTGGACGTGGGCTTCTTTGAGGGCCGAGTATCTAGGGAAGGCGTTCTGGAAGTCAGTGTGATGGTCGCACAACGCTGCAGACTGTAAGAGCCACTGCACTGGCTTGTATGGTGAGGCATTGCAGATTTTTGTTTTTGTTTTTTTTTTTTTTTGACAGGCAGAGTGGACAGTGAGAGAGAGAGACAGAGAGAAAGGTCTTCCTTTGCCATTGTTTCACCCCCAATGGCCGCTGTGGCTGGCGCACTGCGGCCGGCACACTGCGCTGATCTGAAGGCAGGAGCCAGGTGCTAGGTGCTTTTTCCTGGCGGCCATCCTCCACTGCACTCCCGGGCCACAGCAGAGAGCTGGCCTGGAAGAGGGGCAACCGGGACAGAATCCAGTGCCCCGACCGGGACTAGAACCCGGTGTGCCGGCGCCGCAAGGCGGAGGATTAGCCTGTTGAGCCACGGCGCCGGCCGGCACTGCAGATTTTTTAAAAAGAGGACTGGGCAGAGCTACCTGCAGCCCGTGCTCGTGGACCCTGCACTGTGAGGCTCACGGCCACCCACAGGCAGCTCTGGGACAGCCTGGGCCAGCACCCAGCCGCTCTGAGTGCCCCTGTCCTGGAGACCCAGGCCGGGGTCTGCTTTGTCCCCATCCCCTCCTGGCGTCTGGCCCGTGGCCAGTGGGCAGGCGCTCCAGACAGCGGGAACAGTAAGATGCTGGGAGGTAGAAGTGGGCGGAGGTCCTTAGCGAGGGGCGCAGGGCTCCGCCAGGCTCCGGGGTCCAGGCTGGTCCCTTGGGGGCAGATCTCAGAGGATGCTCTTGGCCTGCCCGGGAGACACACAGGGCCCAGAGCTTAGAAGGGTGCCACGTTAGGTGAATGTTCTGCTGTCAGCGTTTTGAAATTCTTTTTAAATAATATTTCATTTATGTATGTGAATGGCAGAGAGAGAGATCTGGCCTCGTTCACTGCCCGAGTGCCTGCCGTGGCTGGAAGCCGGGGCCCACGGGGGTTGCAGGGAGCCGGCTGCTTGAGCCACCTGCCTCCTGGATGCGAGCGGCTGGAAGCTGAACTCCAGAGCGCAGGCTTGCGGGAACCCAGGCTCTCCGACGTGGGGTCCGGCGTCCCGACACCCCGCCTAGGCCCGGGTCCCACCGTCTGCTCACACGCTGCCCTTGTCCCAGGCAGGGTCCTACAGGGAGGCTCTGTGACCCCGCCTACACCTATTCCTGTCTTGAATGCTTAGTGCTTTCTGAGCAAGGGTCTCTGCACTTCCGTTCATTTCATTTCAGTCATAGGTCGGCCTGGGGGCCACAGGACGGGTCAGAGTGGTTGGGACAGGAAGGTGACCGCCAAGGACACACAGGGGCTGTCATCAGGGCAGGGGGAGGCAGCTGAGCCTGCAGGGCCCAGTCCATCCGGTGCGTACCAGGCTCTGGCCTGTGTGACCCCTGGGCCATCCCAGCACCCACCCACCCATGCTGCCCACGCGCTCCATCTGCCTCCCTGGTGGGCTTGCTCCTCTGCCTTTCCCAGTCTCAGGCCCACCTCTCCTGCTGCGCCGTGGACTCCCATGGACAGGGCCTAGTCTGTGGCCTGTGCCCAGACCGTGCTGGGGGCTCAGGGCCTATCCGCTGAGCAGGCAAGGAGCCATCAGAGGCGTGGCTTTGAGCTTTCCCTGCACCGTGCCTCACCGTCCACACTCCCGGTCCTCCCTGGATGCCTATTTGTGGACAAACCTAAACACACACACACACCATACACAGCACACACACACTCCACACATACGCAACACACACCCCAATATTTCTCTACTTCATGGCCTACTTTGCCAGAAACTGAACCCCGCCTCCCCTCCCAGGGGGTGACCTTGCCCTAGGAAGCAACTGAATCCCTCGTGGTGGCACAGACAGAAGCCTCAGCCGTTCCTCCCCCCCCCCCTTCTCCTCCGCAGCAGAGACAACACTGGAAGGCGCTCCTCACCCTGGGGTCTCAGTTGGTCCCACACCCTACAGCCTTCATACCCCTCCCCCACGGCCACCTGAAAGACCAGTCCCAGGAATTCCCCCCCCTGCTTTCCCCACCCCCACTCCCAGTGCTCCTACAATATACAAAGGCCCGGCTCCTGGGGGTTGGGGCCTTCTGCCATCGTGACACGTGGGCAGTTGGTCACCCACCTGACATCGGGAATGACCCCCTAAAATCTATACAAAAATGTGGCCCCTTAAATTCCCCAGAAGCGTCATCTGGAGGCCACATATGCTACTGGAATTTGGGGTGTCACGTGATATCACCATATGCTTATTAATAAATCCCCAATATTAATAAGCCTGAGAGGGTTCTTGTCTAATATTTAGAGAATTCTAAATACTGGCATCCATAAACGAGTCAGCATGGGACATTTTAAGCTTTTTATTAGCGCGAAAGATGCATAGGAGAGAGAGGGGTAGATCCGGTTCACACCGAGCACCAGGAACCAGCCTCGTGGAAGAACATCTGGGCCAGGAAGCCTAGGGCGGCCCCCCCCCCAAGGCCACGTGCCCTGGAGGCGCAGGGCCACAGCCAGCCCCCTCCTGGCAAGAGGCCAAGGTGAAGAGAAGGGGCCGGGACACACCCTATCCCAGACTTTTAACCCACTTACAAAGGGGAGTGGTTAATTAACCTGATTGGCTGCTGGGCACCCAGGTGTGGCCAGGTAGGGACTGAGGTCACACAAGGGTGTGGCGAGGGTGTGGTCTTCCAGCTCACAAACCTAATTGATCTTAACCTGTACGGCGCCTGCTTCACCTCGGCGAGCTGTCTCTGAATGAACTCGGTCTGTGAGTTCGTGCACTGCCCCCTCTCTATGCTGCACCTCTTTTCCTAACATCTTGGTGCCCCGTGTGACGAGGCTCCAATCTGCAACTCTGGAGGGTGTTGGTAGTGAGGATTTGGGAGAGACCGGCACGGCTGGGTGGGAGCCAGGGCTGGTGAGAGTCAAGGCCAAAGTCAAGGTCAAGGCTTGGGGGTGGGGAGAGGAGAGCTGGGAATGCGTCTGGGAATGGGGGGGGCGGGAGGTCAGGGGCGGCAGTGACCCACAGGCTGCATGGGGAGGAGGACAGTGAACAGAGTCCCCACAGCGGGTGGCATTTTCCAGCCGTGAGCTTGGGGTGCATGTGAGGTCAAGGTCAGAGGAGACTGAGCACCTCCTACCAGCGAGCGACCTCTGCCTGGCCTGCAGCCAGCACTCAATGCTTGGGCCCGGGTGGGCCAGGTGGCTGCGGATTTTTGAGGCATTTGCCAGGGTTGAAGGTCAGGGGCCAAGCCTTGAGGAGTAAGGTCAGGTCGTACAAACCCGCGGATGCTCTCTGGGCTAAATGTTAGGCCCTGACCCCCAGGGGCGGGGCCTTTGTGTATTTTAGGAGGGCTGGGGGAGGGGGTGGGGTGGGGTGGGGGGGAATTCCTGGGACTGGTCTTTCAGGTGGCCGTGGGGGGAGGGGTATGAAGGCAGTAGGGTGTGGGACCAACTGAGATCCCAGGGCGAGGAATGCCTTCCAGTGTTGTCTGCTGGGCGGGAGCGAGGACCGCTGAGGCTTCCCTGTGGTCAGTAACGGCTGCGGAGACGGAGGGCATCCGTGAGTTACTGGAGAACGGACTGGGGCTGGCTCAGAACTTAGTAAAATAAGCTTCCAAAGCAGGGGCCTGCAAAGGGGTGTGGCTCCGCGGGCTCCTGTGCCCGCCACGCGCCGGGAGCCAGCAGGAGATGCCGGGCGCGGGCTCCCTGGGCGGCGCGTGCGCACCTGGCCGCAGCGCCGGCTCCCGGCTCCAGCTGGGCGCAGCCCTGGCTCTTGCAGGTGTTTTGGAAGTGAGGCAGTGGATGGAAGAGTTCGCTCCCCACCCCGCCCCCGGCTTTCAGATACATAAAGAATATTTTTAAAAAATCATGAAATTATTAAAAAGAGAACTAAGCCTAGAAACGGGGGGCTGGAGGTTGGGAGCTGAAACACCCTCCCGGCCCTAGAGACAGCTCTGTGGACGCGCTGGTTCTGTGTTGCCACTCCGCGCACCTGCCACGCTGGGGGGGGAGGAGCCCAGCGGCACCTGCCCCCAGGCAGATCCCTGAGGCCCTGGGAAGCCGAATATTCGTGCTGCAGCTTGAATCCAGGGCCGGAGGGACTTCCTGCTGGGTGCTCAGCCTGGGCAGGGCCACAGCTGTCCTCCTCCTTAGTGTTTCCAGCTCTCATAGGTTTCTCTTCTAAGGACAAGAAAACTGTGCAAAGACATCGAGAATCGGAGGGCACCAGCACCCCCAGAGGGAACTGGGCCCGGGTTTCTGGGTGGTCCGTACCGGCCCGGGGGCTCACGGGCAGCCCTGGCCAGCCCCGCTGCAAAAATGCCGGCCCACGCCTGCTCCAGCCGGCACCTCTCCACACGCTGGTCCTCTTGGGGGGATGATCCCCCGTGATCTGTGACCCGAGCCCACTTCTGTGGGGCACCCCAGGTTCGCAGCTCACTTCCACAGCTCATGTCGGAGCACCCGTTATGGCTGCTCCACTTCCGATCCAGCTCCCTGCTAATGCACCTGGGAAGGCAGCGGAGGATGGCCCGAGTGCTTGGGCCCCTGCACCCACGTGGGAGACCTGGTGGGAGCTCCTGGCTCCTGGCTTGAGCCTGGCCCAGCCCTGGCTGTTGTGGCCACTAGGGGAGTGAACCAGAGGATGGAAGATCTTTTCCTCTTTGTCTCCTATCCCTCTCTCTGTCACTGTCTTTCAAATCAATAAATAACCTTTTTAAAAAGATTAGTTTCTTATTCTCATGCATGGCAATGCGTTGGATGTGGTTTTAACAAGTTACAAATGGGCCTCTTGACATGGTGGCTACAAGACTGGCAGGAAAATAAAATCTGAGCTCCCAGGGACACCCCCTTCTCTCCCCAGAACCCCCTGCATCCTCCCAGGTCCCGTGCGAATTCGCAGGCTCTTAGTCAAAGACACAGATTCCTGGAAAATGAGCCGCTCCCTAGAGAGGCCTGCTCCCCACAAGCCAGGGTGACGCTGGAACGCCCGTGGCCTCACCACCACATTTTAGCTTTCTCTTAACCCCTGTGGGGCCGGAGCCTAGACACTGGTCCTGGAACGTCTGACCTCACGACAGAGATCCATGCATTTTTCTAGTGAGAGGTTCGGGAGCTGTCACCAGGTTTCCAAAGACCTAGTGACTCTGCTAAGTTTATTTCTTTAAAAAAAATTAAACATTTTATTTATTTCTTTTTTAAAAAGATTTTTATTTATTATTTGAGACGTAGAGTTATAGATAGTGAGAAGGAGAGACAGAGAGATCTTCCATCCTCTGGTTCACTCCCCAAATGCCACAAAGGCTGGAGCTGTGCTGATCTGAAGCTAGGAGCCAGGAGCTTCCTCCGGGTCTCCCACATGGGTGCAGGGGCCCAAGGACTTGGGCCATCTTCTACTGCTTTCCCAGGCCATAGGAGAGGGCTGGATCGGAAGAGGAGCAGCCAGGACTTGAACTGGCACCTACATGGGAAGCTGGCACCACAGGCAGAGGATTAATCTGCTACGTCACAGCACTGGCCCCCAAATTTATTTATTTCAAAGCCAGAGTTAGAGGGGTGGGAGGGGAGAGAGAGAGAGAGAGAGAGAGATGGATCTTCCATCTGCTGGTTCACTCCCCAAACGACTACTAAGGCCAGGGCTGTAGCCTGGAACACCACCGAGGTCTCCCACGTGGGTGCAGGGGCTCAGCACTTGGGCCGTCTTCCACTGCTTTCCCAGGCCATCAGCAGGGAGCGGGATCAGAAGTGGAGCAGCCGGGACTTGAACCGGCGCCCGTGTGGGATGCCAGCACCGTGGGCAGTGGTTTAAGCTGCTGCACCACACACATCCCTTTCCTAAGTCTGAAGACCAGCATGACTGCCAGTATGAGGGGCCTCTCCAACTCCCCCCACCTCTGCCTCCAAAGAAGAGCCGCGTCTGGACCAGGGTCTCCTTAGGGTGCTCACACACCTGCCCTGGCCCTGAGGCCCCCGGGTCTCAGCTGCAGGCGGGCAGGCAGGGGCAAGGCTGGCTGGCCCTGGGCACAGGGACACAGGCCAATCAAGTGAAGTCACAGCCTCCCAACAGCAGCCAGGAGGTCTCGGCCCCTGCTGGGCCCTGCTCCCTGCTCAGGCTGAGTGTGCACTCCACGGGGACTGGGCTTGCTGAGGGCACTCCCAGGGACCACACCAGGCCGCATGCCCGCTCCTGGCCCTGCCGAAAAGTCTGGGTGCTTCGAGGTGTGGAGGAAACCAAGCGGAGCCTGCTCCCCACAGGGGACGAGTAAGGGCAGCCCAGAGGGCCGCGTGCTAGTAGCCGGCAGAGGGATCACCAGGCCAGAGGGCGAGCCTGTTTGATTAGGAATTCCTGGCACATCTGTGGCCGTGTCCAGCCTGCTTTCACCACATCACCTTGTTTGTCCCCGTCAAACCCCTGTGACGCTGGCTGAGCAAATACTCTGTCCTGACGTGGCACCATCCCTGCCAGGGGCTCAGGGGTCAAGGTCAGAGAGCCACAGACTGGCGAGCAGAAAGGCGTCCGGGACAGCATTCCCTAGGGGACTGTTGCACACTTTTGGATCGGGACCTACTGGAAACTGCCTGCAAGAGAGGAAGTGGGCGGCCAGAGTAGGACCGCGCGGCGCTCCTGGTGCCCGGGGGCTTTCTGCCCCTTTCCTCTCTCTGGAGGGTGGGTGGGACAACGTCACTGCGTGTGTGTGTGTGTGTGTGTGTGTGTGTGTATTTGAGAGGCAGAGTTACAGAAAGAGGGACAGACAGAAGTCTTCCATCCAGTGCTTCACTCCCCAAATGGCCACAATGTCTGGCTGATCCGAAGCCAGGAGCCAGGAGCTTCTTCCAGGTCTCCCACACAGGTGCAGGGGCCCAAGCACTTGGGTCATCCTCCACTGCTGTCCGGGGCCATAGCAGAGCTGGATGGGAAGTGGAGCAGCCGGGACTCAAACTGGAGCCCATGTGGGATGCCGGCCCCCAAGGCAGAGGCTTAGCCTGCTGTGGGGCCGTGCTGGTCCCAGCGGTTGTATTTTTCAGAGAATCCGTCTTTTACAGACACGCACTCAAGAATCTGTGGACAACATGGTAGATTTTTGGATTTCCTTTTAAATAATCAGTAGAGGTGGGAGAAGAGAGAAAGACAAAGTCATACCCCGGCCCTTGGCTGAACCTGAGTTGTGTTTGTATAGGCCTTTTAGACACTATACTTGTTAATTTTTAAAGGTTTGGTCTTTTTCATAAAGAGGTATTTTTAGAATAAAAATTCTGATAGTGATAAAAACATTGTCTGCTTTTAAAGTCTTCTTATCTTTTTTTAAATAAAATGTTTCCTTGTTTTTAAAAACCTTGGCAGCTGCTACAGGATCTCCGGTTAAAACTGGGAATGAATTTCGGCAAAACAAAAAGAAACCAAAAACCCCCGCAACAGATCCGAGAAAGGTGGTTCCCGGCTCTGAGGCAGCCCAGGGAACTCGGATGGGCCCGGTTCTCGCGTGTGCGTGTGTAGCAGCCGCCCGGAACCCGGGCACCGCAGCGCGGGAGCAGAGGCGCGGGGCCGACGCGCGCTGCGGCCCTTCCCGCCGGTGCACCGGGGCGCAGGTGAGCCTGGCCCGCGCGCTCCCGCCGGCTGCGCCCCGCCCCTGCTCGCGCCCGCCCGGTCTGCAGGTGGCTCCGAGGCGGCCGCCGGGCCGACGCGCGCGGTCAAGGCCGCAGCGCCCCGGGGACGGGCGGGGCGCGGAGCCAATCCCGGCGTGGCGCGAGGGAGGAAGCGACCTTGGGCGGGGACCTGCGGGGCCCGGGGCTCGGGCGGAGGAAGGGCATCCAAGGTGAGGGCGAGCGGCAGGTGCAGCGCAGGGCCGGGGCGTGGGGCTCTGCTGGGCGGCCAGGCCAGAACCCGCTCGGCGCAGGGCCGGGGCGTGGGGCTCTGCTGGGCGGCCAGGCCAGAACCCGCTCGGCGCAGGGCCGGGGCGTGGGGCTCTGCTGGGCGGCCAGGCCAGAACCCGCTCGGCGCAGGGCCCGGGGCGTGGGGCTCTGCTGGGCGGCCAGGCCAGAACCCGCTCGGCGCAGGGCCCGGGGCGTGGGGCTCTGCTGGGCGGCCAGGCCAGAACCCGCTCGGCGCAGGGCCGGGGCGTGGGGCTCTGCTGGGCGGCCAGGCCAGAACCCGCTCCGGGACGGGTGGGGGGACTAAACCCCAACTTCTGAATTTACAAAAGGAAAAGCGGCGCAGCCTCCCGCCCCGCCCCCGCCCGGGCACTGGCCGGGAGGAAAAGCATCCCCCCGCTGGGCGCTGGGTCCGCCTGGGCCGGCCAAGGGTGGACGCCAGCCGGCACTTCCGGACGGCTGGGCAGGTGTCACCCAGAGCTCCCACGCGCCCGGCGGCCTCGCTTCTGGTTACACCTGCCGTGCCCAGCACTGCGGCCCTCGACGTCCACTGCGGGCCGGCTCCGCGGTCAGGGGGCGCCGTCCGGGGCGCGGCGCCGGCCACCGCTGCCCGCCGGACAGCTGCGCCCACGAGCTCAGCGGGCCGCGCGCGGACGCGCCCCCATCCCGCCCCGGAAAGCTGGGGCCGCCCGCGCGCGGGGGCGGGATCCAGGGGTCACTTTCGTTTTCTCTTCTGAGGTCGTCCGCGCGGACGTGGGGGAAGACGTGGGGGGCGAGCGCGAGTCCTCCGCGGCCGAGGACCCCCGGCCTCGACTCCCCGGGTGGGGTCCCCTGCGCTGCCCGGACCCCCGCCCCCTCTGCCACCTCTCTCCCTGACGCGGGATTATTTCGCTAAGCCCCAGCGCGCCTGGAAAACATCTGCACGCGTGAGCCCCGCCGCCTCCCAACAGCCGGTCGGGGGTCCCGGCCGTGCGGCGCCGGCGCCTTCGTCATCCCAGGGGTGGGAGATGAGTGGCCTCCGCCTACGGGCTGCCGCGTCGCGTGCGCTCCATTGGGCAATGCCCATAAAACGGCGGCCCGTGCGAGGGCCCATTTCACGGATGAGACGGCCGAGGCCCGCAGGGCGCCGCCGCGCCCAGCCCGTGGGTAGCGCCCCGCGCCGCCGGCCTGTTTCCTCGCCCCGCCCCCGCCGGCGCCCCGCCCCCGGCGCCCCGCCCCCGGCGGCCTCAGCCAATCGGCGGGCGCCGGCGTCGGTGCGCTCGGCCTCGCCCGCGGCCTCCCGCGCCCGGCGCCGCCGCCGCCCGCTCAGTCCGCCGCCCGCCGCGCCGCCGTCCGCCGACTCGGTAAGGCCGTCCGTGCCGCGCGCCCCGGAGTCCCGGCTCGCCCGCCCACGGCGGGGTTCCGGGGGGATCCGGGCCCGGAGCGTGGCGAGGGCCGCGACCGCCGGTGCTGGCCCGGGTCGGCGCCGCTGGTGTCGGCCGCCGGACGGATGCTCGGCCCTCGGCCGGACGCCGGTTCTCCCCCGCCCCGGCCCGACAGCCAGTGGGTCTGGGTTCCCTCTCCCCTTGGCGAGTGTCCGGCGACCGCGGGCGACGAGGATGCTCGGCCCCGGGGACTTGGCCGCACGCCCCTGGCCCGGGGCCAGGGAGGGTTGCCGGCCTCTTTCCCGCCGCGTCCTGCGCTCACCCCGCGTGGGGAGCGCGGCCGGGGCTGCCGGGGGTCGGCGGCAGGGGCGCCCCCGGCTGGGTGGGCCGCCGCCGGCCCCGCTCCGCGTCCCGCACTGCAGCCTGCGGGACACGCCCTTGGCGCGGGGCGCAGCCGGTGCGCCCCTCGCTCGCTCTCCCGCGGGCGCTGCGGGGCGGGGGCGTCACGCGTGGGGGCCTCGCGGTCGCGGCCGACTGCCTTCCCCGAGGGCCTGGCTTCTTTAAAGACGATGAAAGCCGATCTTCCCCTCTTTTTCCCCCCAATAAAAGTTAAAAAGTGCCAAGCACCTGTGTGGTCAGGCAGCGGCCGGCTCCCCTCGGGGGTCGCCAGCGGGGTTGCAGCAGGAAGCCGGGACCCCTGTGAGCTGCCCAGGACGTGGGAGTCAGTGTCACCTGCCCGGACGCGCGTGTCGGTCCACGGGCATTCCGGATGCGCCAGCCCGTCCGAGCCCCCGCGAGCCCCTCGCCAGCTGCTGGAGGCGCGGCTCGCGCCCTGTGGCCTTGACCCTGCACTTGACCTCCAGCCAGCACCTGCTGGAACCAGCTGGACCGGCAGGTCTGGGGCTGCACGTGCGGTGCATCCGCGGGCCAGAGGCCGGCATCCGGCCCAGGCCGCCGGGCGCGGGGCTGCGGGACTCGGCGCGGCCTGCCTGGCCCGCGTGCCCACTCAGGACCGCTCCGGCCTTCCTCCTCCTCCTCCTCCTCCAGCTGCGCTCCCGGGTGGGGGGTTGGGGGCCGCCGCGCCTGGCCCCTCCCTGCCCGGGCGGCCGCGGGGACCCCGCAGGGGCAGCTCGGGCCTCGCGGGGACGGGGGCGTCGCGCGGGCGCGGCCGGCGGAACAGGATCCCGGCGCCCGGGGCGCGCCGGCCGGGGGCGGGGCCGCCGCCGACCTTTCCCCTACTTTCCTCCGCCGTCACGTGACGCCCGCTCGGGGGCGGGGCCGGGCCGCCGTTGGCCGCGGTGCGGTCGCGAGCGCGCGCGCGGGGTGGGGGCGGCGGGCCGCCTGCGGCGTGGGGCGGCGCCATGGCCGCCTGCGGGCCCGCGCGGTTCTCCTCTGGACGTGGTTCCCAAAATGAGCGGGGCCTGCGGCTGCGGGGGTCCTCCTCCGTGGGCTCCTCCTCCGTGGGCTCCTCCTCCGTGGGCTCCCTCCGCAGACGCCCCCTGGGGAATTCACGCGGGACCTGAGCCGCACGGAGTGTCTGGCTCGAGAGGCCGAGCGAGCTGCCGTGGGCGGGTTCGCTCCGCAGACGCCCCCTGGCCGGCCCGGTGGAGGCCGGGGTCTCCCCGGGGCTCGCCAGGGCCGCAGGGCGCAGCCTCCTCGGTGCCCAGCGCCTGTCCCCGGGGCATGTTTTGTTTTGTCTTTAACAACCTGTTACCTAACACAGGGAGATGTTCTGCCTGGTGATTTCAAATATTTGTTGCCTTTTGTAACCTTCAACTTTGACCCCGTGCAAATATATTCTTAGGTGGCTGTTGGGCCCCTGGGGCGCTGGGCCGTGGCCGCCTGTGCTGTTTGGGTCACGTGGCGGCCTCGGTTAGGAGGGAGACCTGGTCACCTTTGCCTCTCTTGTCTTGCGTCCAGGAATGTCCTTGGAACTAAATAACTGACGTCCTGTCCAGGGGACGCGGCAGGACAGTGCCACCCCTGGGCATAGGGTGGCTCCCGCTCTTCCTCCTGGAGACACTGCGCTGTGGGGGGAGGTTCCGGGCTCTGACCGCGTGGTCTGGGGCACCCGGCCCAGGCACCTGGGGCTCAGCCTCGGACCAGTCCGGTCCCTAAGGATGGCTGTGCGGTCAAGGCCGAGTCCTGCTGCTCATGCAGCCGACCTTGCTCTTCTATTATTTTTTTAAGATTTATTTATTTATTTGAATGTCAGAGGAGGAGAGGCAGAGAGAGAGAGAGGTCTTCCATCTGCTGGTTCACTCCCCAAATGGCAGCAACGGCTGGAGCTGAGCGGATCTGAAGCCAGGCGCTTCCTCCAGGTCTCCCACGAGGGTGCAGGGGCCCAAGCACTTGGGCCATCTTCTGCTGCTTTCCCAGGCCACAGCAGAGAGCTGGATGGGAAGTGGAGCAGCCAGGACTCGAACCAGCACCCATATGGGATGCCGGTAGTGTGGGTGGCGGCTTTGCCTGCTGCGCCACAGCGCCGCCCCGGCTTTCTCCTAACCCTGCCTCCGTCGCTGTTTCCTGACCAGAGCAGGTGTCCAGGAAGGGCAGGATGGGCGAGGCGCTCGGGGTCCTTTGGGGACGCCAGCAGGTCTGTTTTCATCTTAGGGATTTCATGCGGAGGAAGCTGTGGGGTCTCTGCCCAGTGTCCTTTCCTTCTTAGGGTGTGGTGGCTCGGGGACTTGGGAGCGTGAGACGAGCACCCTCATCCCTCCCTCATGGGGAGGCCCCTCTGCCGGTCCTGTTCCCGTGGGGGGTGTTGAGTGGGTGCAGCTCTGCTGAGAACAGGGACCTTGGGCTGACTCCCTCCTAGAATTCCCACTCCCCTCCCCCCCCCTCCCATGGGTGCTGACTTGAGTCTGGCTGCCCTGCCTCTGACCCAGCTTCCTGTTGACACATGGGGGTAACGGGGTGATGGCTCGAAGTGCTGGAGCTGCTGGGGCCCACATGAGAGACCTGGACGGGTTCCCGCCCCTGGCTCCAGTCTGACCGAGCACTGATCATTGCAACCGTCTGGGGGTGACCCAGCCAGCGCAGGTCTCTGCCTCTGTCGGCCACTCTTTCAAATCAGTCAATCCATCAGTCTTAAAAAGCACATTAAAACCCGATGATCTTACTTCCGGGAAGTCGTCATGCGCTGTGTCTCGGGTTTGATCCTTCGTGGATCAAAGCTCCCGCAGCGCTGGGAGAACGCCTTGCTACGCGGAGGATTCGAGTCTGTGCGCTTTGCCAGACGCCCTGTTCCGCAGCGCGAGGTCCCGTAAGGGGAAGATAAATCAGCGATTTCTGCACCTTGGAAAGGTAGGCCGAGGGCGCAGTCTGGCACTGAGACTCGGAGGGGGCGGGGCAGCGTCCAGAGAGGAAGGCCAGAGGCCAGCACAGCCGTGTTCCGGGAGGATTCAGCTGGAGAGGAGCAAGAGCCTGTCCTGCGTGGGGGCCCCGAGGCCGGCGGGGCTGCCTGCCCGGCTCGCCTTCAGTCTGCCGCAGGGGTGAGTGTCAGCGTGCTGGTTTTCCTTTTATTTGAAAGACAGTTACAGAGACGGAGTCAGACAGGTCTTCCATCTGCCGGTTCAATCCCCACATGGCCACAACAGCCCAGGCTGGGCCTGGCAGAAGTCAGAAGCCAGGAGCTTCATCCGGGTCTCTGACGCAGGTGCAGGGGCCCAAGGACTTGGGCCGTCCTCTGCTGCTTTCCCAGGCAGGTTATCCGGGAGCTGGTGTGGAAGTGGAGTAGCTGGGACTTGAGCCAGTGCCTGTATGGGATGCCCGCATTGCAGGCAGCGGCGTAACCACTGTGCCAAAGATGTGTGCCAGCAGCGTGGGCGGGAGGCCGTGGCATTTGCCCAGGGGCCTGCGTTCAAGTGGTGGAGCTGGGATTTGAACCCAGGTCTCGGTTCTCCCTCCCCTTTCTAGGCTGCTTTGCCGACTGCCGGGCAGCCAGACGGTTTTGGAGGAGCCCCCTCCCCGCACACACGTGCCCACCCACGCATGCCTCAACTGGGTGTGCCACGAAGCCTGTGTCCTTATGTGTGGTGGTGGCCCTGACACCTGCCGCTCAGGTCACAGGGCCCCAGTGAGAGGTCAACTGGGAAAGTAGCCTGGGGTGTGTGGGATGCAACGGGCCCAAGCTCAGGAGGTTTTGGCTTTGCAAGGCGGCGTAAGCAGGGGTGCCTTTTGTGGAAAGCAGACTTGGGGTTTGGATCGATCTGCTCCCGGCCCAGTGCCACGTGGGCTGATTCTCTTGTGACGGGGGCAGGTGCAGTGGCGAGCCCAGCTCCCAGCCTGTGCCGCCGGGAGCGTCTTGGATCCAAGTATGTTTGAGTTCTGCTCCCTGCTCCCTGCTCTGTGAGGCAGGGCTCCTGTTAGGTGCCTGTGTGCGCTGTAGGCCGGGTTCTGAGCACCTCTGGATGCCGGGGTGGGGTGGTTAGGAGGTCTGACTCCTGCCGTGAGCCTCTGTAAATACAGGCTCTGGCCGACGGCGTCCGGTGTCCGGGCCGCAGGCAGCTCTGCCGTCTCCAGACAGAAACCTGTGTTTTGGCAGGTTCCGTGCCGCCCTGGGTGCAGAGATGGAGGCCGTGCGCGGCGCCCCGTCCCCGTCCCCATGGCGTCCCCATGGCGTTCGGAACACCTGTGGGGACAGCACCCTGCCGTGAGGAGAGGCGTGGCAGCTTTGTGCTCCTGGGAGGCCGGAGGAAAGTGCCAGCTCCTGAATTGTGGGGAGCCCTGGACTAGAGCCTGGTCAGCCGGCGCCACGGCTCACTCGACTAATCCTCCGCCTGCGGCGCTGGCACTCTGGGTTCTAGTCCCGGTCGGGGCGCTGGATTCTGTCCCGGTTGCCCCTCTTCCAGGCCAGCCCTCTGCTGTGGCCCAGGAAGGCAGTGGAGGATGGCCCAAGTGCTTGGGCCCTGCACCCCATGGGAGACCAGGAGAAGCACCTGGCTCCTGCCATCGGATCAGCACAGCGCCAGCTGTGGCGGCCATTTGGGGAGTGAACCAACGGAAGGAAGACCTTTCTCTCTGTCTCTCTCACTGTCTATAACTACCTGTCAAATTAAAAAAAAAAATAGGGCCTGGCACTCCCCTGGGTGATCCTCGGCGGCTTTTCTCTAATCCTTGTTGTTTTTTTTCCCCTCCAACGCTGTTTACCTGATTGAGCCTGGCTTGCTGAGGTGGGGAGACAGGTAGAGTTACCTCGGGAGGGGCCGGATGCTGGTTGTTTTCCGGAAATTCACTGCGTGGCCGATTTAAATAATGCAAATGTTCAGTGCCTCTCCCAGTGGCTTGCCTGTGGGAGTGGCTGGCCGGGGTTTGGGGCTGGCGTGTCCTTGGAGTTGAGATTTGGTTTCCAAATGTCATAGAGGTGGGGCCTTTAAGAGGGTGCTCATCTTTGGGTTAGTTCTCAGGAGAAGGGGTTCAGTCCCTTTGGCCTCTCCCCGCCTCCCTCACGGGTTTTCCCACCTGCTCGCTGCTTGGGACTCTCCAAGGCGCCCCCACCGTGTCCTGCCAGCCGCTGTGTCGCGAGGGCGCGGGTGCCCGGCTCAGGACGCCCCGCCCCTCCCGCAGGGGGCCGACACCCTCTCCTTTAGGGGTGGTGCTGCAGCCCCGCGTTCCTTCACCTTCCGTACCGTGAAACCCTCACAGACAGACGGGGGGGGGGGGGGGGGGGGGGCTTATTTGAAAGGCAGAGTTACACAGGGAGGGAGGGAGAGGGAGGGAGACCTTCCTACAGCTATTTCACTCCCCAGGTGCCACAACAGCCAGAGCTGGGAGGGAGAGGGAGGGAGAGGGAGGGAGACCTTCCTACAGCTATTTCACTCCCCAGGTGCACAACAGCCAGAGCTGGGAGGGAGAGGGAGGGAGAGGGAGGGAGACCTTCCTACAGCTATTTCACTCCCCAGGTGCCACAACAGCCAGAGCTGGGAGGGAGAGGGAGGGAGAGGGAGGGAGACCTTCCTACAGCTATTTCACTCCCCAGGTGCACAACAGCCAGAGCTGGGCCAGGCCGAAGCCAGGAGCTTCCTCCAGGTCTCCCACGTGGGTGCAGGGGCCCAAGCACTTGGGCCATCTTCCACTGCTTTTCCCAGGCCATTTGGTGGGGAGCTGGCTTGGAAGTGGAGCAGCGGGACTTGAACCGGCGCCCATCTGTGATGCAGGCATCCTTTACCCAGGATGCCACAACGCTGGCCCCGTGACAGGAGTTGCCTCCCGGGTGTTTCCGTCCGATTCCAGAGCTGTTTGCGTGTGTGCCCGCTTCCTGGGAAGCACAGGGCCTAACCGCGGAGAAGTGTGTGAGTGAGTCACGGCTGGCGTGTGGCACCGGAGCCCGTGTGCTGACGCGCGTCCACTGAGAGCTGGCTCCTCCTCTGTAATTCAGATCCTTGCCACCTTTGACCCACACCCGACTTCAGCTCCATGGGCGTGCTGCTTTGGCGGAGACCCCGCGCTGGGGATGCCCTTCTAGAATGTTCCTGATCCCTTCCGTGAGGTTCCTGGGGGGCAGTGAGGGAGCCAGCCTGGGTTGCCACCCTGGACATCCCACAGGGCAGGGCCAGCCCTGGAGGCTGGAACTGGCTTGGGCTGAGCAGAGTCCTCCCAGGTGTGGGTCCCCGGGGCACCCCAGGCCATGCTGTAGCTGGTAAGACAGCCGCCCGCCTCTCAGCAGGACTGCCCGGGGCGTCTGCTCAGGTCTGCAGGTGCACAGACTCGCTCCTGGCCCGGGCCCCGGGCTGTGTCCCTCGAGACCCTGCTTGGTGTTGGCGCTGAGCTGAGCTGGCCTCCTGCGGGCAGCCTTCCCTCGAAAGACTTCCGGCACACTTGTTGACCGTTAGACGCGCTGTGGCCGGCGCTGGGTTGTAATGGAAGGCGGAGCTCGCCCCTGCGTGCCTGGGATTGTGCAATGCCCGCCGGAAGCCTGGAGCATCCAAGGAATTTTCGAGTTGGCCCCGTCCCGCTTGTCGCTACTGTAGTCTTACTGCTGGCGGCTGTCACACCATTTGGGTTACGACAGTGACCTAATTTTCTATCTGTGTTGTAACGTTAGGAGTGTTAAGTAGGACTCCCAGTGTAGTACCCGCTGCTTAACCGTGGTAGGTGAGAGCGCGAGTTTTGGAGGTACGCCTGGGCTTGATTTCACAGCCCAGCTGTTTTGTGGCCATGACCTTGGGCAAGTTTCTTGACGTCTGAGCTTTGACTCTAAGAAGTGGGGTTGGGCTGGGTGTTTAGCCCGTGTTAGGATGCCTGTGCCCCGGGGGAAGCCTGGGCCTGCGCCCTGCTCTGGCTGCTGCGTCCAGCTCCCCGCTAGCCTACCCGCGAGAGGCAGCGGTGGCCCTCGGGTGGTTGGGTTCTGGCCACTCCCGTGTGGGACGTGTTGCTCTCCAGGTGCCCGGTGTTGGCCCTGCCCAGCCCTGGCCACGACAGGCATTTGGGGAGTGTCTGTCTGTCTGTCTGTCTCTCGGTAAATTAAAAAATGCAGAGTTAGCAGTAGTACCATTTCTGCGGGTTCTAGTGGGGATTTGGTGAGCTGACTCAGGTCAGGTACATTAATCAAATATGGTTCATCTTGTGCCAAGGAGTTTGATACAAGGAGTATGCTGTGACTGCTTCAGGTTCAAAGTGCTGCCATGAACCTGTACGCTGTACGTCCCTGTGTACCTGGCATCTCCGCCTTCTGTCTCTGTGTCTGGGCCTGAGGGCTGTCAGCACCTGCCAGTACCACACTTACTGCACCGTGCAGAGGCTGCACGGCCTGTTTCCTGGAAGCCTGTTGTGCACAGCAAGTTTTATTATGTGACAGGTGATTTTCCTCATCCTGCTTCTCCCTGGGCGTGTTGTAAATTCTGGCAGTGCGCTGGGCCTCACGCCGACCTTTCGCCTACTTTCCTGAGCCTGCTGCCGCCTGTCTGAGCCCTGCAGGCCTGGGGCCGCCCAAGGAGGGCCGCGGGACCTGCCCGAGGCCCGCTGCCGGGTCCGGGGCCAGTGTCGGGATTCACAGGCCCCGCCTGCGAACCAACAGCAGGGGGCGGGCCGCGCTGAGCCAGGCTATTAAAATGAAGGTGATCTGACCAAGACGGAAACTTGTTCAGTGTTGGGTCCCCGAGAGGTGACTCAGAAGGGAGCGGGGACCTGGGTCCTGGAGGCAAAAGCCGTCCCCCGGCAGTGAAGCCGGGCGCCCGCCGGTGCAGGAGGAGCCCGTACTCTGGGGGCGCTGCGTTTCGGGGTGTGGAACTGCAGATCCAGGGGCTCACCTGAGCCAGTGAAGGGAGGGGGGCCGAGTGTGAAGGAAGGAGGCGGGCAAGGGCGGGAGACCCTCTAGCGGCCGTGCTGAGGTGCAGGCGGCCGGGGGGCGTGCGGGCGGCTCTGCTCTAGGGGAACTGCCGGAGCTGAGCAGTTCAGCGGTGCCCCGAAAGCGGTGGTCTCAGCTGCGCCCCCGTGTCCTGCGTCTCGCTGACTTTTTGAGAGCGGATCCCCCTGAGGTGCTTACGTGTGCTGGTGTGCACCTTGGCGACCAGTCTCTCCTTCGTGGCCCTCGGGCCTAGTGTCGGGGCGCAGTGCAGGGTTTGTGGGTGATCCGTCCGTGACCCAGCCACTCAGGGCTCACTGCACTGGGGTCAGAGGTGAGAGCTGGCTCCCGGCCACGGTTTCTGGATTGGCAGTCGGTGCAGCGGCTGACACAGGACTAGGGACCCCTGCAACCCACAGGGGAGTGTGTGGGTTCCAGTCCTGGCTCTGCTTCCCACTCGCTTCCTGCCGATCCCACCCTGGGAAGCAGCGGGTGAGGTCTCAGGTGATTGGGCCCCTGGGCAGTCACAGTGACCCCCTCTGGTCTTCCCCAGCGGCCTTGGCCTGAGGGACGTCCCCAGGGGTCCGTTCTGTCACCCGCCCAGAACTGCCTGTGAGGGAGGAGCAGCCGGGCTGATGACCGGAGGTGAGCCCTCTGCAGCCAGTTCCCTCTGTGGGGAGCTGCGGTCCAGGGGTCCGGGGCTGGGGCCGCGGCAGGGACCAAGTGAGTGACAGGGGGAGGGCGAGCCCTCTGTCCACCCGCGTCTGCTTGCTCGCTCTCAGCTCTCTTCCCCTTCCCTCGGCTGCGTCTCTGGTGCAGCGTTTGCATCCTCTCCTCCAGGCATCCGGGCCGGGGCGCAGCTGCACACTCTGCCGAGCAGGGTCCCAGCCCCGAGCCCTCGGTGTCCTGTGCCGCCCCGGCCGCCCGTGGAGGTGAGGGACTGGTGCTCGCCCAGCCCCGAGCCCTCGGTGTCCTGTGCCGCCCCGGCCGCCCGTGGAGGTGAGGGACTGGTGCCCGCCCAGCCCCGAGCCCTGCGGTGCCTTGTGCCGCCCCGGCCGCCCGTGGAGGTGAGGGACTGGTGCCCGCCCAGCCCCGAGCCCTGCAGTGTCCTGTGCCGCCCCGGCCGCCTGTGGAGGTGAGGGACTGGTGCTCGCCCAGCCCCGAGCCCTCGGTGCCCTGTGCCGCCCTGGTTGTGGTGGCCTCTGGAAGGCTGAGGGTAGGGAGAGGCCGCCCAGCACGAGGTGGCCGGGATCCAGACCCGGGCCCGGCCTGCCAGCTGGAGCCCACACAGCTGGCCTGCGGGCCCTTCCTCTCCCAGCCACCGGGACTCCCAGCTGTGCTGCGCCAACGCGCAAGAGCAGTGCTGTGGGACGCCAGGAGTCCTGCCAAGTGGGAGAGTTGGAGTCAGAACACGCAGGTGCCGTGGCCTCCCGCCCTCACGAGAGGTGGCCGGAGGAGAGAGGAGGGGCAGGTGCCTCCAGGCAGGCTGGGCCTGGCTCAGGCCTTGCTGTGGCAGAGAAATGGGCAGGTTCTAACACAGCGGGAAGGACTGGACGAGCCGGGGAAGCGTGGAGCAGCCGCCTTCTTGGAGCCCCTGGGCCTGCGCTGTTGGCTGCGGGGGCGAGCAGGGTGGGGTGGGCGGTGAGCAGCTGACCAGGCCTTCGCAAGGGCACGGAGGGCCCACGGAGCAGGCCATCAGCGCCAGGTGGGGTGGGACACTAGCCCTGTGGCGGACGGGTGCCAAGGACCCGCTGTTTAGTGACCGTCACGCCCCAGCGGGCCAGGTTCACCTGCCACACTCGTGTGTGACAGTGAGCTGGGGAGGTGGGGGAGTCCTTGGGGGGCACCTCCTTCACCTCCAGGCTCAGAGCTCGGCCATCGTGGTTTCCGATAGTGTTTCCTTCGACATCCTGTTCTGATTAGTGCTTCGTGGGAAACACTCTGAGGGAGAAGCTGGAGGTGTGCAGTCAGCCGGGCAGCGGAGCGGCCTGGGGGGGCCTGGGTGGTGCTTCCGCGCGGGTCCGTGGGGCCTGCAGGAAGGGGCAGGGGTGGGGGGGCTGCGTCCACTGTGGATCTGGGGAGTGCTCTTCTCTGCTGGACAGGGCTGAGGTCGGCCCTGAGGTGGCTGAGGCAGGTTTGACTGCAGACTCAGCCTCTGGCAGAGGAGGCTCGGCCCCGTCCTGGGAGCTCATCCTCCAGGAGCCTGTGCGTGGGGAGCCCTGGATCCGTACGGTGCTCTTTGAGAGCCGGAACTCGTTTCTCAATACAGCGCCCAGTGCACGCCTGTGGCCGCTGTCCACACCTGGAGGTCAGGGCCTCCGGCCGGTGTGGACTCACTGGCGGATGTTCTGGGGTCTCCTCTGCCGGCCTTCAGGGGCTATTGTGAAGGCTGGGACTTGTCTCAGGCCTGCGAGTCGCTTCCTGGGTCAGCTGGGTGTGGCCTGCGGCGCTGGCTGGGCGGGCTGGCCCCTGCTGTTCATCCCCAGCCTCTGAGCAGAGGCAGCGGCTGGTGAGGTCAGAACTGAGGCTCAGAGCGACTGCGCTTCCTTAGGGGACTTCTGGTGTCTGGCGATGTGCCACATGTCGCGTGTTTCCCCCTCTCCAGGTAACCCCTGAAGATGGCAGAGGCTCACCAGGCCGTGGCCTTCCAGTTCACAGTCACCCCGGACGGCATCGACCTGCGGCTGAGCCATGAGGCCCTGAAGCAAATCTGCCTGTCGGGGCTGTATTCCTGGAAGAAGAAGCTCATCCGATTCAAGGTTCTGCAGCGTGTGACCCGCTCTGTGTTCCCGGGTGGTGGGTCTGTCCGCTCAAGTCAGTGTGGTGATTGGCACCGACTGTATACTTCCCTGGTGCTTAGGCTGATGGAACCCTCTCCTGTACTGTGACACAGACAGGGCAGAGGCCCGAGCACGTGGGTCATCGGCTGCTGCTTTTCCCAGCCGCTAGCAGGGAGCTGGACCAGAAATGGAGCAGCCGGGACTTGAACTGGCACTCATGGGATACTGGCATCGCAGGTGGTGGCTTAAGCCACTGTGCCACAGAGCTGGCCCCCTGTCACCTTTTGAATCGTTTGATCGATGCCTTGCTGGGGAAGTAGCCAAACGTTGAGACTCCCTGGATATTTCCGTCCAGCTCTGTGCACTTCTCCACAGACCTGCTTAGCTGGAAAGGGAGACATTCCGTCCTCTTTTAAGGAGGTGTCTCGTTTGTGGTTGACTTTAACTTATTTGAAAAACTGGAGGAAATCCATCCAGAGCAGGGCAGGTTCAATGGTCCCTGTGAACGCCCCCCACCCCCCGGCTTCCCCGGCTCCCCTGGCTCCCCCGGCTCCCCCCCCCCCCGCTCCCCCAGCTCCCCCGGCTCCCCTCTCCCGGGGTAGCCGCGAGGGCTGCCGGCGGCATTCCGGGTGCTGCTGCAGGTGACAGCAGGGACAGTGCAGAGACGGGCGAGTCCCTGGGAGCCGGCTCTGTGCACAGGGACCTGGGGCTCCACTGTGGGCTTCTCATTCAGAAAAAACGCGGCTGGGGTTACATCACAGTCCCCTCTCCAGCTGTTTCTGCTGCAGTCCTGGAGGGCGCCGACCGCGCCAGGAGAAGCCACGCTCGAGCAGTGTGAGCCCGTGCCAGCTCTTCCTTCAAATCCCGGAGGGCAGGGGGTGGCTAAGACACCGCTGTGACTCCTCGTTCCCTGTCCGTGCGTCTGCGTCCCTGCTACCACGTGGGAGACGCCGGCTGAGTCCCGGGCTTGTCCCTTTGGCCTGGCCCGCCCCCCGCTGTCGTGGGCCTTTGGGGAGTGAACCAGCTGACAGGAGGATCATCTGCTTCCCTGTCTTTCTAACTTCAGTAAATAAAATAAATAGCAATTTAAAAAAATCTAAGAAAGCAGAATCTTGGGTGGGAGGGCTTGGCCGCCACCTTCCACCCGTGGGAGTGCTGGTCTCCGATTCTCAAGGCCTGTGGGGAAACGCCAGGGTCGCCTGCCTGGGCCCCTGCTGAGAGCTGGCGGGGCTGATGGCCCTGCGGTGTGCCGGGGGACGGCGTGGTCGCCGGGGGAGCCTGCCGCACAGGTGTGCAGCCTCGAGGCCACGGGAACAGGAGGCGTTTTGTCCGGCTCCTTCCTCCCAGCTGTTGCTGCTTTTTTATGATTGAATTCGTTCCTCACATTTGAGAACATCCTTCCCCGTTGGAAGCTGTGTGGGGCGCCAAGTGTCTTCTAAGCGAGTTCAGACGAAGCCCTGCTGGCCAACTAGGCAGACGGCATCTGTGGAGACGGCCGCAGGGGGTCAGACACACAGTGAGGAGCGCAGCTGGGAGGGTCTCGTCCTCGTGCGAGGAAGACCCCCGGCGTGAGGCAGTCGTGGTGGGCATGAGGAGAGGTGCACCTGCCGCAGGCCCGCACTGAGAGTGGATGGGAGCGTGGGCCCCATGTCTCTCCCCTCCTGCGTCTCCTGGAGCGTTACTGGGGGGTTTCTGGGTGTGGAGATCCTGTAATCCTGCAGGGCTCATCAGCGCAGTGTTGGGCCCAGCAGGGCAGGGGTTCCCCTGAGCTGTCCTGGGGCGCGGGCTGCGGCCACCTGGCAGGGTTGTGGGACCGGACCGGTGGCCCGGGTGACCTTGCTGCCCTGCCTTGGGGCCTCTTTCCTCGTCCCATTGCACAGCACTCTTTTTTTTTTTTTTGACAGGCAGAGTGGACAGTGAGACAGAGAGAAAGGTCTTCCTTCCGTTGGTTCACCCTCCAATGGCCGCTGTGGCCAGCACACTGCGCTGATCCGAAGCCAGGAGCCAGGTGCTTCTCCTGGTCTCCCATGGGGTGCAGGGCCCAAGCACTTGGGCCATCCTCCACTGCACTCCCGGGCCACAGCAGAGAGCTGGCCTGGAAGAGGGGCAACCGGGACAGAATCCGGTGCCCCGACCGGGACTAGAACCCGGGTTGCCAGCGCAGCAGGCTGAGGATTAGCCTAGTGAGCCGCGGTGCCGGCCAGCAGTCTATCTTTAAAAATTCTCATTGTCGTCGGCTCCTCTTAGACACGTTGGCTCGTGTGTGCTTGGCTGCGTGAGCCCCACGTGTGCTGCCCGCTCGGCACTGCCAGCGTCCTACCCGTTCTCTTCCTAGAGACTTTCCCTTCTTCCTTCGCTTTCTTTGGGGAGAGAGCTGCGGTGATTTCCGTAAACTCTTTTGTAGAGGAATTAAAATTCTTTTCATCTATTCATTTTTCATTTATTTGAAAGGCACAGAGAGGGAGAAGGAGAGATCTTCCACCCACTGGTTCACCCCCTCCCCCAATGCCTGCAACAGCCAGGGCTGGGCCAGGCCAAACAGGAAGCTGGAAGTCGCCGGCTCCGGCAGAGGCGGGACAGACCCAACTGTGCGAGCCCGGAGCGGAGCTGGACTCGACCCCAGGCTCTCCGTGACGAGGTGTGGGTGTTCCAAGTGGTGGAGAAAGAAAAGGAGAGCTTCCTCTGCCGTTCACTCCCCAAGTGCCCACAGCAGCTGGGCTGGGCCAGGCTAAGCCAGGAGCCAGGGGCTCCATCTGGGTCTCCCACCTGGGCGACAGGGGCTCAAGTACCCGAGCCGCCATCTGCTGCTTAACAGGGAACTTCAAGGGAGCCGGACTGGAGTGGAGCAGCCAGGACTCCACCAGTGCGTCACAGGCAGCGGCCTAGCCCTCTGTGCCACAGCACCGGCTCAACCCTGGGCCAAACACTTGCCTCTAAGGGAAGTTATTTTTAAATTTGTTTTGTTTTGAAAGGCAAAGTTATAGAGAAGGGAGAGAGAGAGAGAGAGAGAGAGAGAGAGAGAGAGAATATGAATCCAGGAGCCAGGAGCTTCTCTTGGGTCCCCCACGTGGGTGCAAGGGCCCGAACATCTGGGTCATCTGTTGCTGCCTGTCCAGGCCTTTAGCAGGGAGCTGGATCTGAAGTGGAGCAGCCGGGTCTCAAACCAGTGCCCACCTGGGATTCTGGCATCGCAGGTGGCAGCTTTACGTGCTGCGCCACAGCACCGGCCCTTCTGAGAATCTTTGTTTTTTTAAGTTCATGAAAGATGCTGCTTTTTTTTTTTAATTAATTAATTTATTTGGAAGTCAGAGTTTCACAAAGAGAGATGGAGAGGCGGGGGGGGGGGGTCTTCCATCCGCTGGTTCACTCCCCAGATGACCATAACGGCTGGAGCTGCACCGTGCCAAAGCCAGGAGCCAGGAGCTTCTTCCGGGTCTCCCAACGCGAGTTCAGGCCCCAAGGTCTTGGGTCGTCCTCCTCTGCTTTCCCAGGCCATAGCGGAGAGCTGGATTGGAAGTGGAGCAGCTGGGACTTGAACCGGCACCCATATTAAATGCCAGCACTGCGGGCAGTGGCTTTACCTGCTACGCCACAGTGCCAGCCCCTTGTCCTGAGGATTTTTTAAAAATTATTTATTTATTTGAGAGGAAGAGCTAGAAAACAAGAAGGGGAGAGCGCGTGCCCCTCTCCTCGTCCACCCCCAGTTGCCTGCGGTGCCCGTCGCCTGCCTCCTCCCACCTCCTCCCAGGGTCTGTGTTCGCAGGAAGCTGGAGTTGGGAGCCCCACGGGATAAAATGCCGTCCCTGCAGCACGTCCTCGGTGTGGAGCGGTCTCCTGGGGCGCATCAGGGTCCGTCGGGGACTTGACCAGGAGTGAAGGGAGAGGCAGTGTGGGAGCCGAGGTCTCAGGGCGCCCTCCATGGAGCAGGCTGGGGAGAGGACTCCGCCGTGTCGGCCCAGGGGGAGCTCGGGAGTCTGTTAAACCAGTGCAGGGGTGATCCGATGTCGGGGAGCTGTCTCAGGGAGGGCCCTGGCTTAGAGGAGGAGGGAAGAGTCTGGATGTGGTTGGCACCGCTGCAGGATTCCCAGTGGTGACAGCGAGGTCCCCTAGTTCCCCACTGCCCAATGCCCCCGCTGCTCAGTCCCCAGGGCCGCGGGGGCGGTCACAGCGTGGGTTGGGGGGGATGAGGCTCATGGCTCCCTTGTCTGTTTCCAGAATGGCATCATCACAGGGGTGTTCCCAGCGAGCCCCTCCAGTTGGCTCATCGTGGTGGTGGGCGTCATGTCGTCCATGTACGGCAAGATCGACCCCTCCTTGGGAATCATTGCCAAAATCAATCGGACCCTGGACAGCACGTGAGTAACCCTGATGGACCTCCGGACGTCTAGACAGTTATGAAGCTGTTATCGTGGCGTTTTTGTGTCTCTGCAAATAGTGACGTCGCTGTTCCGGATTCAGTTAGGACCATTTGCTGTCCCTGGTGTTAAGGTCCCCTGGGAGTGGCAGTCCCCTGTGGCCTTCCTCTGGCTGTGAGGGTGAGAAGGGGCCAGAGGCCTGGGGCACCTGCTGACGCCAGGCGGTGACCAGCAGTGGCAGGACACTGGGCCTGGCCCCAGGGTTCTCCAAGGACCAGGGCGGCTCCTGGCGTGGCCTTTGTTTGCCCTGGGACCCCTGAACCCCGCTGTGGAGGAGGTGCAGGCTCCTTAGCTCCCCTAAAATGGTTTAGGACCCCCTTCCCCACAGGGCCCCAGTGCTGCTCCTCTGGGAGTTGTAGATGTTTCTAGGAGCTTGCGTGTGGGCTGTGTTACCCAGGGGTATGGATGGCTTGGGGCCAGGGGCCTTCGGGCGATACGTTCCTCAAAGAAGGGACTTGGCCAGGGGCTCTCGCTCGTGTGCACGCTCTCTCTCTAAATATTTATTTATTTATTTGAAAGGCAGAGTTACAGAGAGAGGCAGAGAGGTCTTCCATCTACTGGCTCATTCCCCAGATGGCCACAATGGCTGGGGCTGGGCTAGGCCAGAGCCAGGAGCTTCCTCCGGGTCTCCCATCTGGGTGCAGGGCCCAAGGACCTGGGTCATCTTCCACTGCTTTCCCAGGCCATTTGCAGGGAGCTGGATCACAAGTGGCCCAGCTGGGACACAAACCGGTGCCCCCGTGCAGTGCCGGCTTTCACCTACTACTCCACAGCGCTGGCCCCTGGGGTCCGGGGGCTGTGCGGGGGTCCTGGTGGGCGCGCTCCCGAGAGCAGCTGGGTAACGCCCGGCTCGCGTTTCCTGAGCGCCTCTGGTGTCCCTTATTCCCTGCCCCCAAACGTTGGCCCCGACTCTACCTTGGACCTGGGGTCAGACCCTGTGCCACGGTGACCTCATTGAGGTCCTGCCGGTGCCCGCGAGGAAGCCTCAGGGAGGGGAGGCGCAGGTGCCTGGCGGGGTCACAGGAGGAGGGGCGGGGAAGCTGGGGTTCAGCGCAGCTCCACCAGCTCCAGCTCTGGGGTCTGTGCTTGTTCAGCGCACGCAGAGCCTCCCTGTGGGAACCTGCCTGGGACGAGGGCAGCGTGTGAGCAGACGGTGGGACCCGGGCGCCCAGGGACCTCGTGCAGCGCCACCTCGTGCTTTGCCGCACGCGGGGCTCCTGCTTGAATGCGCCACGGTGTCTCGGAAGCGGCTGAGCTGTCCCGTGCCGGATACTCAGTTCCAGTTTTGTGCTGTTGTTTTCACTGACGAACATTTTAGGACCCAGACAATGGGAAGAATAGCCCCCGACCCCCCATGCTGGGCCCAGAATCGTGCCTTGTTTTTCAGGCCAGGAACTTCACGAGCGACGGACAGTGTGGGAATCAGGGCTAAGCTAAAGTGAAACTGCATCTCTGTGACCCTTCCTGCTCGTTCCGTGGGAAGGAGCAAGAAAATGAATTAGCTAAAGTGTGACAGGAGAAAACCTAATCGCTCAGGACCGCCTGATGCTGCGGACCGGAAGTGAACCGCTTGGGCAGATTGCCCTTGACTGCGGACACTCTTCCCACAGCCCGAGCGGCCCTTCCTCCTGGACCTGTCTTTCTGAAGGGTCCCCTGAGGCGTCCCCCGTGCCCTCCTCCTCCTTCGGCCCCCTTCGTGGGCTCCCACCCTCGTGCGTGGCCCCACGCGCACGTGCCCGGGAGACCGAGTCGAAGCTCCCTGTCACTCTGGGGGGGCCCGCCCGGCCTGGCCGCCTGGGACTGCTGTCACTGCTCAACAGGAAGCCGCTGGCAGCAGCGCCGGGGCCTGGCGGCTTCCCGTCTCCCTTTCTGCAGCCCTGCGGAGGGTCTCAGCGTCGTGTTGAGCTCATCCCGCGCGCGTCTGCAAGGCGTTGCTTCGTTCACACCGAGGTTTAATTGGCTCTGGATCACGGCTGGGCCTGTCGGCTATTTAAAGCCCCGTGTAATCTTCGTCCTGCAAACTGGGCCACCTGTGGGACAGATTTAGCAAGGTCAGGTTAAGGGTCCGCGCCTTCCAGGTGGAGGCGGGGCCGTCGCCCTCTTCCTGGAGAGGAGCTGTGGGAAGCATCGTTGTCTGAGTCTGGGTCTCTGCCCGCCCCCTGCAGCTTCTTTAGAGAGAGCTCTTCGCTTCTACTCCAGCTGCCTGTGTGTGTGAGCCATCCGCGGTGAGTCACTGCCACGTTCGGCCGAGGATGAGCTGGGCGACTACGGTCTTCCCCATTCCTGACAGATACCTGATCTCCAGTGGAGGCCCGGGGGCGGCTCTGCTGTGCCGTGCTGTGCGATGCGGAGTGGAGAGCGTGCGGGTGCAAAGCCGAGACCACGGTTACCCCTGAGTGTGGCCTTCTCGAGTCAGGAAGCGTAGACTGGGAGCCAGTCACGTAGCTCGAGATGACTTGCTTCGGAAAACTGGGGAGATGGAGGGTAAAGATAAATGCATCTTGATGCCAAAAGTACAGGTTTTTTTTTTTTTTTTTTTTTTTTTTTGATACGCATATCCAGGGATTTTTAGACTGCGTGGATTTCAAAATATTTTGCACAAAAATAGACTTTTACTTCTGTTTTCTGTGAAGGTTTCTGAGAGCCCTGGTGTGTGTCACATTTGTGGTTTTCAAATGAGGGGGGCCTTTGACCCGCATTGTTGGGTGTTTGAATCCGCTGAGACACTGAAGTGGGTTTTATTTCTTCGGTATTGTGGGGTTTCCAAAACAACTGCAAATTAAAAGCAAAAGCAGAAAATAGCTCTGTTTTGCCCCATTTTAAAGTCGCTCTTTACCATAGACCACGCACATCTTCCGCTCTCAATTTTAGCACCGCTCGTCCTCTAGGATCAGCTTATCACTTTTTTTTTTTTTTTTTTTTTTAAGATTTCTTTATTTATTTGAAAGGCAGAGAGGCAAAGTGAGACAGAGACAGAGACAGAGAGGTCGTCCACCTGCTGGTTCACTCCACAGGAGGCTGCAGCAGCGGCAGCTGTGCTAGTCTGAAGCCGGGAGCTTCTTCCGAGTCTCCCATGTGGGTGCAGGGGCCCAAGGACCGGGGCCATCTTCTGCTGCTTTCCCAGGCCACAGCAGAGAGCTGGAGGGGAAGTGGAGCAGCTGGGACTCGAACCAGCGCCCCTATGGGATGCGGCACTGCAGGTAGCGGCTTTATCTGCTATGCCACAGCGCCGGCCCCAGCTTATCTCTTGCATGCTGAGCATCCAGGATCAGTTGGTTATTGTCACTGTCCTGTTGACGAGCGTAGACGCGTGGCTCACAGACGCCCTTGGTGTAAAGCCTGCAGGAGTGCCTCTGAGTGAGCTGACTTTGAGGCCTGGCAGAGTCACGGATAGATCTGAGCAGGAGCAGGACCCAGAGTTGCGGGGGCACCTGCACTGGTGCCTGCGTGGGGCCCTCAGCTGCACCCCCGCCGCGGAGGGCTTGTGTGTTTGTCCAGATGATGCCATCTGCCCTGTCCCGAGGCCCCTGGAGCAGATGGGCCGGTGCAGGCCGGGCGCCTGGGAGGAGGCGCGGAGCCTCTGGTGGGAGACTCCTGCGAGTGTCTCTCGGATGAAGCCCAAGCTGGTCAGGGCTGCTTCGTCTCACTGTGTCCGTGCAGCCGCCCTGCCCTGGGCAGCGGCCCCCGGGCTCCCTTCTCTGCTAAGGAGTGTGCATGGGTCTCACTCGTCTCCCCAGGGGCCGCATGTCCAGCCAGACGAAGACCGTGGTCAGTGGCATGCTCTTCGGCACGGGCCTCTGGGTGGCCCTCATCCTCACCATGCGCTACTCCCTGAAGGTGCTCCTCTCCTACCACGGCTGGATGTTCGCCGAGCACGGCAAGATGGGTCGCGCCACCAGGATCTGGATGGTGAGGGCGCCTCCCTCGTGCTGGAGCTGGGTGGGCACGGTCTGCTTGAAAAATATTTAATTGACCCAAGATTCAGCATGTCAGGGGGCTTCAGAAAGCTCGGGGCGTGGTGGGAGGGCCTAGAAGTTGGGACTCCAGTGGGATGCTCTCATCGCACATCACAGCGCCCGGCTCCCAGTCCCGCTTCCTGCTCGGCGCGCCCTGGCAGGCAGCAGTGGTGGCTCAAGTTGCTGACCCCTGCCAACGCACGTGGCGGCCCCAGTGGGGTTCCCCGCTCCTGGTTTCGGTGTGGGCCTAGCCCTGGTGCTGTGGACGTCTGGGGAGTGAGCCTGCAGGGGAGGGCTCTGCCTCTTTCTCCCTGTGTGCCTCTCTAAATGAATTGAATGTTTTGGGGGCTGGTGTTGGTGTGCTGCCATTAGGGTAACAACATCCCATATCGGAGTGCTGGCTCGAGCCCCACTGCTCCGTTTCTGATCCAGCTTAGCGCCAATGGCCTGGGAAGGCGGTGCCAAATGGCCGCAGTGCCCGGGCCCCTGCCACCCCGGGGAGAGCTGGATGAAGCTCCTGGCTCCTGGCCTGTGGCTGTCCCCAGGCAGCAGCCTCTCCGCACCCCCATCACATCGGCCTTTTCTTCACCCTGGGGGTGGCGGCAAGGGTGGGGCTGGCGTGGCGGAGAGGGGGGATGAGCGGAAGTGGCAGGTGTTCGCAGCTGGGGTCTGACCATCCTCACCCGGCCGATGCCCCTTTCTCCTCAGGGCATGGTCAAGATCTTCTCAGGCCGGAAGCCCATGCTGTACAGTTTCCAGACGTGTCTGCCGCGCCTGCCCGTCCCGGCCGTGAAGGACACGGTGCACAGGGTGGGTGTGACTTCAGCCCTCCCCCCCCCTCCCCGAGACCGCTCCTCCGAGGCTGCCCGCAGTTGGCTGCGGCAGTTCTTAGCGGTGGACCCTCGGGGTGGGCGTGTTCCCTGTTGTCCCAGCGATGCTGTTTGAGAGCGAAGCAGCGTGGGGACTGGCTTCTTTCTCTCGCAGATTCGCCGAGATAAGAGTTGCACAATGCACCCATTGTTGTTGCATTACTGGTTTCCGTTGTGGCACCCGAAATGACAGAGGGGCCCTGTCTCGGGATTAACGTGGTCCTCTGGGGCCCCAGGCACCCTTTGGCCCAGGTCGCCCCCGCCGGCACGTGGTCACCCCGAGGGCCCCGCAGCGTTGCGCTGGGGTTGGTGCCAGGCCCTTGAGCCGCCGCAGGCACGAGCCACGGGAATGTCCTCTGCACACGGTCCCCAGCCTCAAGTGCTTCGTGCCAGCCCATGGCGTCTTAGAAGCTCTGCCCCTTGGCCCGGAACGCCCCCTCTCCGGTGCAGGGAACACGCTCCTTTCTGTCTCTGACAGCGTTGGCCCCCGGGTGTGGACGGCCTCCTCCGCCGAGCGTGGCGTGCCTAGCGTGCATGGCCTGGGCCGGAGCCCGGTCCTGCTCCTGCATGCACAGGCCTCCCTCGCTGATGAGGGGAATGGTTTTGATCGGTGGTCAGGCCACCAGGCAGCCGGCGACCTGGGACCGACGGAGCTGCCGTTCCTAGTCCCCTCCTGGCCGTCCTTCCTGGGCGGTGTGCGGCCCGTGGCCCGCTGTGCCTGGCTCTGTTGAAGTTTGTCTGTGTGGTGCACTGCGGCATTTCTCCCTTTTATCCCGGAGTCGTGTTCTGCCGTGTGTGGACACACCGCGGCTTATCTGTCAGTATTCTGCCGTGTGGACGCACCGCCGTTTATCCGTCTGTCCGTCCGTGAGTGCCTCCCGTTGGGCTGCTGCGAGCGCCCACCTGCCAGGTTTCCCATGAGCACCTGCTGTTGGCACAGGGCACGCACTCCCCTCCCTGCAGGAGTCTCTGCTTAAGGAACGGCCGGTTTACATTCCCGCCAGCAGGGGGCAGGAGTGCCCGTCTTTCCACAGCCTAAGGCCCCATTTTGTAATGGAAACATTTTTAAAATTTATTTTTTAATTTAAATTTTCACTTATTCTTATTGTATATGAAAGGCAGACACACACGTCAACAGAGAGAGAGATCTTTGATCTGGTTCGCCCCACAATGCCCACGGCAGCCAGGGCTGCACCAGACAAAGCCAGGAGTCTGGAGCTGCACGCTGGTCTCCCACGTGGGTCGCAGGGTCCAAGTCCCTGGGCCACCACCTGCTGCCTTGAGCTGCCTTCCGGCAGGGAGCCAGAGGCTGGGTCAGACGTGGAACAGCCGAGACTGGAACTAAGGCTCTGCACGGGACGCCGGCGTCACAGGCCGCGTGACCCTCTGCGCCCCGACGAGGACTCCAGACTTCAGGCTCTGACCTGGTGCTTTCTGCTCACTCAGTACCTGGAGTCCGTGCGGCCGCTTATGAAGGAAGGGGACTTTGAACGGATGACGGCGCTGGCCCAGGATTTCGCTGTCCACCTGGGGCCAAAGCTGCAGTGGTACCTGAAGCTGAAGTCCTGGTGGGCTACAAATTACGTGAGTACGAGTCTGCGACGGCTCTTCTTGACGGTGTCTCTCGGGACGCGAGTGCTGCTCTGCAGGCCAGGGTGCCGGCTGAGAGGATAGATTGGGTTGGGCACGGCGGCCCGTGAGGACCCGCGAGCGGGAGTGGGGACGGTGCTGCCCACGCGGGCGCTCGTGCTCGGGAGTGAGGTGTGTGCCCCACACAGGGGTCCTGCGCCAGGCACCTGCTGATGGGTGTGTGGGGGGGTCCTCTGCATCTTGCTCTAGAGCCTTGTAGACCGCGGCTTCCCTCCGTCCGTCATGAACACGCTGTCCCGCCCCTGCTCCTTCCTCTGGGTGGTTCCTGTGTGTCAGGGAATGGTTTCTGAGCTCTCAGTCGTGTGGACGGGGGCAGCGCCCGTGGCCTCCGTGCAGTTGGAGTCGGCTCAGGCTCTCATCAGGGTCAGCTCCTGGGAGACGAGTTAGCTGGTGCCGGCGGGGCCAGGACCTGGCTGAGAGGGGAGAAGAGGGAGCTGGGTCTTGAGGAGAGAGCGTGTTCAGCGTGTCCCCGTGAAGCCAGCAGACGGTGCTGGACGTGGGCATCCTGGTTGGGGGGGGCAGTGCCCGAGGGGGCGTGCGAGGCCTCGGGCTGGCCCTGTTCTGTCTGTGGTCAGGTGCTGGTGACGTGGGTGTGCTGAGTTTGTCCAGAGTGACTTGCGCACACTCAGCCCCCTCCACACACACGGTTCTGGACGCCTGTGTGTCCACCACAGAGCTCCCAAGGGTTCCCGGACAGCGGCGGGTGGTGTGGTGAGGAAGAGCTGGCTGTGGGCAGGGGTGATGTGGGGCGTCGTGCTGGGGAAGGAAGCTGACCCGTGCTGACCTCTGGGCCAGTGCCGTGGCTCTGACCACAGAAGTCGATTGAGACGGTGCTTTCTCAGGGAGCCTGGGAGGGGCAGTGGAGAGACCGTCTGTGGAGCAGAGTGGATGGCGATGGTTCTTAAAATGTCTCTATGACTTGGGAGCATTTCCTTTTGACATTTTGTTCATTTATATCTTTTCATGTGTTTTTACTTATTTATATTTATATTCATTTTATTTGAAAGAGACAGACAAGGCACAGAGATGGATCTTCCATCTGCTGGCTCCTTCCCCAAACGCCCACAGCAGGCAGGGCTGAGGCTGGCTGGGACCAGGAGCCCAGGGCTCACTGTAGGGCTTGCGTGTGGGTTCCTGAGTGTGCGTTAGGGGGAAGCCAGGATCCGAGGTGGATCGGGGCTGACCCTAGGGCTCTAGGGGACGCAGTGGACGCAGGCCTGCCCAGCGGTGTCTTCCCCACCTTGCCGAATGCCTGCCCAGAAGCTCACGTGGTGCCTGGGCCAGTTCTTAGCTCTGACCCCGATGGACAGGAGTCCAGTCAAGACAATGCTAGGCCTTCCAAGAGCAGCTTAGCCAGTGCACCACACACACACTGTTAAAAACAAAAAGTGTATAAAATGAAGTGAGGCGACTTCCCTTGTAACTGTATCTCAGATACAGACGCTGCTTTCCCGCCGCCCAGGCTCCCTCTCAGGGCGGTCGTCTTCTGCACTGGCCCTGTCAGGTGCCGAGCGGCTGCCCCACCGCACTCACGGTGCCTGTGGCTCTCCTCTGCCCCGCTAGGTGAGTGACTGGTGGGAGGAGTACGTCTACCTGCGAGGACGCGGGCCGCTGATGGTGAACAGCAACTACTATGCGATGGTGAGTCCTCCAGCCATGTGTGCGTCTGATGGGGACCGTGTGGGGCGTGTCTTCCTGCAGAGGACGGCCTGGGGCTTCCTGGGAAAGCTCTGGGAGTGGGGACCCCTGTTCCTCTGGGCCCTGCCTCTGCTGCCCAAGCCCGCACAGCCCTGTGAGCGGCCCAGGCTCCCCCAGAGGACCGTGGTCGCCCTTCCGTGCTCCCTAGGTGCTCACGGGTGCACAGCTGGTGCACAGAAGTCTGGGTGGCAGAGACAGCTCTGGCCAATGGGAGCTGCTCGCCGGCTGCGCCCCTGCCCTGTGTTTCCTAACTTAGTGCCGTGACACAGAGCTCAGCAGCCCCTGGAGCAAGGGCACGTGGGCCAGCCACGAATGTGCCTGTGCGCTCGGCCCCTCGTGGGCTGACGTGGAGGGTCGTGCGTGGTCGCTGCCCTGGGTCTCGGCCTTTCTTTGTCATCTGAAACAGGGCGGTTAGGAAGCGTGCGCGGCCCTGTGTGGTAACTGGCCAGTCCGACCCTGGTCCTCTTCTCTCGTCTTCACTTCCCTGTGCGTCTGTGTCATCGGCTGTTTTTCTCGCGGTTTTACTCCATGTCAGACTCTGCCTCCTCAGGTTCCTTTTTCCAGGTAAAACAGTTGCAGCCTGGGAGACAGAGAGTCAGCCGGGGCTCAGCACTGACTCCCTGCGCCGGCTGAGTGGGCCGGGACCCGAGGCCCTTCCCCCCGGGACGCGTGTGTGCAGCCACAGACCCACAGAGAGAGGCCCTTCCCCCCGGGACGCGTGTGTGCAGCCACAGACCCACAGAGAGGCCCTTCCCCCCAGGACGCGTGTGTGCGCCACAGACCCACAGAGAGAGGCCCTTCCTCCCGGGACGCGTGTGTGCAGCCACAGACCCTCAGAGAGAGGCCCTTCCCCCTGGGACGCGTGTGTGTGGCACAGACCCACAGAGAGAGGCCCTTCCCCCCGGACGCGTGTGTGTGGCGCAGACCCGAGAGGCCCTTCCCTCCCCGCCAGGCCCTCGCCGTGCACATGGGCTGTTTTGGTTATTTTTTTTTTTTGGAAAGGCCAAGAGCCAGAACCAGGCAGAGACCCTGCATCCGCTGTCCACTCCCCAAGTGCCCACAGCAGGTGTGATGGGTCAGGCTAAAGCAGGGAGCCCGCATGGATCCCGGTCCCCAGGTGGCAGGACCCCGCCCTCGAGCCGCCGCCCGCTGACCGCTGTGCTGTGCAGTACAGGGAGCTGGAATCAGAAACGGAGCCAAACCTGAACCCAGCGTCTCCGAGACGTGGGACACGGAGGTTCCAGGCCGCATCCCCGCCCTGAGCTGAACCCCGACCCTGAGCTAAACTCCGGCCACAGAGACACTTTCTTTTCTTCCCATTTTTTTTTTTTTTAAGATGTATTTATTTGAAAGACAGACTTAGCGAGAGACAGTCTTCCATCCGCTGGTTCACTCCCCAAATGGCTGCAAGAGCTGGGCTGATCCGAAGCCAAGATCCAGGAGCCCCCTCCAGGTCTCGCCTGTGGGTGCAGGGGCCCAAGCACGTGGGCCGTCTTCTGCTGCTGTCCCAGGCCGTTAGCAGGCAGCTGCATTGGAAGTGGAGCAGCCGGGACTCAAACCAGCGCCCATTGGGATGCCGGTGTCACAGGCAGAGGCTTTACCAACAACGCCACAGCGCCAGCCCCAACACGTAGACTTTCAAATGTGACTTAGATGTGTGCTTTGGCTTCTTCCCAGTTACAGAAAAATAAATCTAGAAGTGAGTCTCAAAATGTAGGAAATCACGTGCACAGGTGTATTACTGAAATGTTGCTCCACCTTTTGGTTGCCTCTCGTCTGGACTTCCTGGACGGTATCCTCTTACACTCCTGCTCTCCTTTCTGTCCGTCACACGACAGCACTGGGGGTGAGGTGCTGTGTTCTTCAGGAATGCCTGAGATTCTGTTTATAACCCAGCAAGAAAACAAAACTGGCAAAGTGTGAGCATTCAGTTATGTTCTCTCCCGGCAGGTGTGATGGGCACATCTGTCTATAGAGAGATTTTAGCAGTGTGGGGGACGTGCTCTGTTATGCGTTGAAAAGTGTTTTAATTTATTTTCATTTGTATTTGAAAGGCAGAGAGGCAGAAGTAGACAGCAGACAGAGACCTCACACCCTCCGGGTCACTCCCGCACATACCTGCCGCCGCCGGCGCTGGGTCGAGCCCGAGCCAGGGGCAGGGACCGCTGTCCGCATCTCTCGTGGACGGCCTGCACCCGAGTATTGAGCCACCCCGGCTGCCTCCCAGGCTGTGCGTTAGTGGAGGGCCCGGACTTGAACCAGGCGTGCTGACGCAGGGGGGGCGGCCGAGCGCCCGCCCTCGCCGTGTGGGGAGGGGAGCTTGTCTTTTCCAGGATAACATTCTCCCCGCTCTCACGTTCCTGCCTTTCAGGACCTGCTGTACGTCATCCCGACGCACATCCAGGCGGCGCGAGCGGGCAACGCCATCCACGCCATCCTGCTGTACAGGCGCAAGGTGGACCGTGAGGAGATCACACCGGTACGCCG
Source organism: Sylvilagus floridanus (assembly GCA_949820135.1). Classification (NCBI taxonomy): domain Eukaryota; kingdom Metazoa; phylum Chordata; class Mammalia; order Lagomorpha; family Leporidae; genus Sylvilagus; species Sylvilagus floridanus. Next base: position 122,291,255 of record OX463224.1, on the reverse strand, counting down.
CCTGCTTTTCCCGTGCGTCCTGTCCGTCGGCTTCGGGAGCTGCAGTGGATGTACTGCACCCTCGGCTCCCCCATTCGCTATTCTGATGTGTTTCCACCCACGCACCCGAAACCAAACCCACTCAGGACCGTGAGGCCGGCCCTCCCCAGGGGTCCCCCCGCCCCTTCCCGGCCCCTGCCCCGCTGACCTCTGCTTTCCTGGGCTCCTGGGCCGTTTCACAGCCTCATGTGAATGTCAGCACAGGTGGGCGCGGCTGGGCTTGGTTTTGTTTGTTTCTGTCACGTGGCGTGACGAGGTGGACACTGATCGTGGTGAGTGCTGAGTGGACACACCCCTGCTGTGCTCCGTTCTCCCTTGTCCTTCCGGGAAACCCTTGTCTGTCTCTGAAGGAGAGGGATGTTGCTAATGAGCAGCTCCGAGAGGCGGGCGTTTCCTCCTGGAACACCCCTGCGCGCTCAGTGCCACGTCACACACCCAGTGCGGAGCTGGTGCTCAGGAGGACGCGAACGGGCAGGAAGCCAGGCCCTGGCCTCGGGATCCACCCTGGGGCGACTGGGAAAGATGAAGTCAGACCGTGCAGGTGCGGCGTGAGCAGACACGTGCAGCACTTCTTGTCTTTTTTTTCTTTTTATAAAAATACATGTATTTATCTGAAAAGCAGAGTTACAGAGGATCTTCTGCCCCGGGTTCACTTCCCAGAAGGCCGCAATGGCCGGGGCCGGGCCAGGCCGATGCCAGGAGCCTGGAGCTCCATCCCGGTCTCCCGTGTCGTGGCAGGGCCGTCCTCCGCCGCGTCCCCAGGAGCATCAGCAGGGAGCTGGCTCCGAGGTGGAGCAGGCAGGACTGGGCACGGGCACTCCTGTGGGATGCTGGCTGACCCTCGGCACCGCGGCACCAGCTCCTGAAGGCAGCGTTTCGGCGCGTGCCCCCGCTCTGCTGTTGTGTCCCCTGTTGAGTTTTGTTTGTCATTTGGAACGTATTTCTGTTGCAGATTCGTCTTTTGGGATCCACCGTCCCGCTGTGCTCCGCCCAGTGGGAGCGGCTGTTCAACACCTGTCGCATCCCAGGCGAGGAGACAGGTGCGTGGGGCTTTGGCACTGTCCGTCCTTGGCTGGGAATTAGCAAACAGCAAAGTGAGGTCAGGGGGACCCCGGCCGGGTGCCAGCCGGGCTGGGATGTCGAGGCTAGGTCGTCCTGCTGGCGAGCTGCCTTTGTTCACTGCGCGCCACGCAGGCCGCTGACGGCCTTCCGTTTCTCTCCTGGGGCCGTCTCCCAGGGTGCCGTGCTGTGTGTCCGCTGTCTCCCTCGGGTTGTCAGGGACGGTTTACTGTGGCTGGCATGCGGGGTTTCCTGTGGAGTGTGCGTGCATCCCACTCGAGAGCCGGGGCTGGTGGTCCCGCTGCTCACTTCCCAGCTGCCTGACCGGGGAGGGTGTCCACAGACACACAGGAACAGCAAGGGCGGGTCCCCTCCCGCCTCACCTTCCCCCACAGAAGGCAGCAGCCGGTGGATCCAGGACCCACCGCGTGGCCCATCCTCGTGTGGCAGCTGTGGCCGCAAGGGCTCCATTTCTGTATAAGCAGTGAGGCCCCGTTCAAAGGCCTCCGACTCTGTGGGGCCACAGCTCTGGATTGAACCCGTCGAGGCCCAGACACCGGGAGGAAAAGCTTGTGTCCGCACTGACCCCGGGCAGCTCCCCACGCAGTGCAGCGTAGCAGCTGTTAGCATAGCGTCTCCATCCCATCAGGCGCAGGCCGTCGGGCGTGGTCAAGGTGAACGGGGCCTACTGTTAGCATAGCGTCTCCATCCCATCAGGCGGAGGCCGTCGGGCGTGGTCAAGGTGAACATAGCGTCTCCATCCCATCAGGGGCGCAGGCCGTCGGGCGTGGTCAAGGTGAACGGGGCCTACTGTTAGCATAGCGTCTCCATCCCATCAGGCGTAGGCCGTCGGGCGTGGTCAAGGTGAACATAGCGTCTCCATCCCATCAGGGGCGCAGGCCGTCGGGCGTGGTCAAGGTGAACGGGGCCTACTGTTAGCATAGCGTCTCCATCCCATCAGGCGCAGGCCGTCGGGCGTGGTCAAGGTGAACGGGGCCTACTGTTAGCATAGCGTCTCCATCCCATCAGGCGGAGGCCGTCGGGCGTGGTCAAGGTGAACATAGCGTCTCCATCCCATCAGGGGCGCAGGCCGTCGGGCGTGGTCAAGGTGAACATAGCGTCTCCATCCCATCAGGGGCGCAGGCCGTCGGGCGTGGTCAAGGTGAACGGGGCCTACTATTAGCATAGCGTCTCCATCCCATCAGGCGCAGGCTGTCCAGGCGTGGTCAAGGTGAACGGGGCCTACTGTTAGCATAGCGTCTCCATCCCATCAGGCGCAGGCTGTCCAGGTGTGGTCAAGGTGAACGGGGCCTACTATTAGCATAGCGTCTCCATCCCATCAGGCGCAGGCTGTGCAGGCGTGGTCAAGGTGAACGGGGCCTACTGTTAGCATAGCGTCTCCATCCCATCAGGCGCAGGCCGTCCAGGTGTGGTCAAGGTGAACGGGGGGCCTACTGTTAGCATAGCGTCTCCGTCCCATCAGGGGCGCAGGCCGTCAGGCGTGGTCAAGGTGAACGGGGGGGGGGGGCTACTATTAGCATAGCGTCTCCATCCCATCAGGCGCAGGCTGTCCAGGCGTGGTCAAGGTGAACGGGGCCTACTGTTAGCATAGCGTCTCCATCCCATCAGGCGCAGGCTGTCCAGGTGTGGTCAAGGTGAACGGGGCCTACTATTAGCATAGCGTCTCCATCCCATCAGGCGCAGGCTGTGCAGGCGTGGTCAAGGTGAACGGGGCCTACTGTTAGCATAGCGTCTCCATCCCATCAGGCGCAGGCTGTCCAGGTGTGGTCAAGGTGAACGGGGCCTACTATTAGCATAGCGTCTCCATCCCATCAGGCGCAGGCTGTGCAGGCGTGGTCAAGGTGAACGGGGCCTACTGTTAGCATAGCGTCTCCATCCCATCAGGCGCAGGCCGTCCAGGTGTGGTCAAGGTGAACGGGGGGCCTACTGTTAGCATAGCGTCTCCGTCCCATCAGGGGCGCAGGCCGTCAGGCGTGGTCAAGGTGAACGGGGCCTACTGTTAGCATAGCGTCTCCATCCCATCAGGCGCAGGCTGTGCAGGTGTGGTCAAGGTGAACGGGGCCTACTGTTAGCATAGCGTCTCCATCCCATCAGGCGCAGGCCGTCCAGGTGTGGTCAAGGTGAACGGGGGGCCTACTGTTAGCATAGCGTCTCCGTCCCATCAGGGGCGCAGGCCGTCAGGCGTGGTCAAGGTGAACGGGGCCTACTGTTAGCATAGCGTCTCCATCCCATCAGGCGCAGGCTGTGCAGGTGTGGTCAAGGTGAACGGGGCCTACTGTTAGCATAGCGTCTCCATCCCATCAGGCGCAGGCTGTGCAGGTGTGGTCAAGGTGAACGGGGCCTACTGTTAGCATAGCGTCTCCATCCCATCAGGCGCAGGCTGTCCAGGCGTGGTCAAGGTGAACGGGGCCTACTGTTAGCATAGCGTCTCCGTCCCATCAGGGGCGCAGGCCGTCAGGCGTGGTCAAGGTGAACGGGGGGGGGGGCCTACTATTAGCATAGCGTCTCCATCCCATCAGGCGCAGGCTGTCCAGGCGTGGTCAAGGTGAACGGGGCCTACTGTTAGCATAGCGTCTCCATCCCATCAGGCGCAGGCTGTCCAGGTGTGGTCAAGGTGAACGGGGCCTACTATTAGCATAGCGTCTCCATCCCATCAGGCGCAGGCTGTGCAGGCGTGGTCAAGGTGAACGGGGCCTACTGTTAGCATAGCGTCTCCATCCCATCAGGCGCAGGCTGTGCAGGCGTGGTCAAGGTGAACGGGGCCTACTGTTAGCATAGCGTCTCCATCCCATCAGGTGCAGGCTGTGCAGGTGTGGTCAAGGTGAACGGGGGGCCTACTGTTAGCATAGCGTCTCCGTCCCATCAGGGGCGCAGGCCGTCAGGCGTGGTCAAGGTGAACGGGGCCTACTGTTAGCATAGCGTCTCCATCCCATCAGGCGCAGGCTGTGCAGGTGTGGTCAAGGTGAACGGGGCCTACTGTTAGCATAGCGTCTCCATCCCATCAGGCGCAGGCTGTGCAGGTGTGGTCAAGGTGAACGGGGCCTACTGTTAGCATAGCGTCTCCATCCCATCAGGCGCAGGCCGTCCAGGTGTGGTCAAGGTGAACGGGGCCTACTGTTAGCATAGCGTCTCCATCCCATCAGGCGCAGGCTGTGCAGGTGTGGTCAAGGTGAACGGGGCCTACTGTTAGCATAGCGTCTCCATCCCATCAGGCGCAGGCTGTCCAGGCGTGGTCAAGGTGAACGGGGCCTACTGTTAGCATAGCGTCTCCGTCCCATCAGGCGCAGGCCGTCCAGGTGTGGTCAAGGTGAACGGGGGGGGGGCCTACTGTTAGCATAGCGTCTCCATCCCATCAGGTGCAGGCCGTCCAGGCGTGGTCAAGGTGAACGGGGCCTACTGTTAGCATAGCGTCTCCATCCCATCAGGCGCAGGCTGTCCAGGCGTGGTCAAGGTGAACGGGGCCTACTGTTAGCATAGCGTCTCCATCCCATCAGGTGCAGGCCGTCCAGGTGTGGTCAAGGTGAACGGGGGGGGGGGCCTACTGTTAGCATAGCGTCTCCATCCCATCAGGTGCAGGCCGTCCAGGTGTGGTCAAGGTGAACGGGGGGGGGGGGGGCCTACTGTTAGCATAGCGTCTCCATCCCATCAGGCGCAGGCTGTCCAGGCGTGGTCAAGGTGAACGGGGCCTACTGTTAGCATAGCGTCTCCATCCCATCAGGTGCAGGCCGTCCAGGTGTGGTCAAGGTGAACGGGGGTGGGGGCCTACTGTTAGCATAGCGTCTCCATCCCATCAGGTGCAGGCCGTCCAGGCGTGGTCAAGGTGAACGGGGCCTACTGTTAGCATAGCGTCTCCATCCCATCAGGCGCAGGCTGTCCAGGCGTGGTCAAGGTGAACGGGGCCTACTGTTAGCATAGCGTCTCCATCCCATCAGGTGCAGGCCGTCCAGGTGTGGTCAAGGTGAACGGGGGGGGGGGGGGGGCCTACTGTTAGCATAGCGTCTCCATCCCATCAGGTGCAGGCCGTCCAGGCGTGGTCAAGGTGAACGGGGCCTACTGTTAGCATAGCGTCTCCATCCCATCAGGTGCAGGCCGTCCAGGTGTGGTCAAGGTGAACGGGGGGGGGGGGGGGGGGGCTACTGTTAGCATAGCGTCTCCATCCCATCAGGCGCAGGCTGTCCAGGCGTGGTCAAGGTGAACGGGGCCTACTGTTAGCATAGCGTCTCCATCCCATCAGGTGCAGGCCGTCCAGGTGTGGTCAAGGTGAACGGGGGGGGGCCTACTGTTAGCATAGCGTCTCCGTCCCATCAGGGGCGCAGGCTGTCCAGGTGTGGTCAAGGTGAACGGGGCCCTAGCTTGTGTGCCCACTGAGCACCTGCGGGGTTTGGTATCCACAGGGCTCCAGGCTCCAGCTCCTCCCTGGTCAGTGGTTTTGTTGCTATTTAATGGAATTGCCACCAAACGGAAGAGAAAGCGTTCATCTCAGTGTGCCCTCAGGGTCACATGTCTGGCTCCTCTGCCTGTGGTGTGGCAGCAGGGCTGTGTGTGCAGGGCTGTATGTGTGGTGGTGGCGTGTGCAGGGCTGTGTGTGCAGGGCTCTATGTGTGGTGTGGCATGTGCAGGGCTGTGTGTGCAGGGCTGTATGTGTGGTGGTGGCGTGTGCAGGGCTGTGTGTGCAGGGCTGTATGTGTGCTGTTGGCGTGTGCAGGGCTGTATGTGTGGTGTTGGCGTGTGCAGGGCTGTGTGTGCAGGGCTGTATGTGTGCTGTTGGCGTGTGCAGGGCTGTATGTGTGGTGTTGGCGTGTGCAGGGCTGTATGTGTGGTGTTGGCGTGTGCAGGGCTGTGTGTGCAGGGCTCTATGTGTGGTGTGGCATGTGCAGGGCTGTGTGTGCAGGGCTGTATGTGTGGTGTGGCATGTGCAGGGCTGTGTGTGCAGGGCTGTATGTGTGGTGTTGGCGTGTGCAGGGCTGTATGTGTGGTGTTGGCGTGTGCAGGGCTGTATGTGTGGTGTTGGCGTGTGCAGGGCTGAGCTAGGGCTGGTTCGTGAAGGGCTGGTGTGTGCAGGGCCTCCTGTCTGCCATCTTTTCCTGCCCACGAGGTGCCACAGTGAGGGCTGTGTGTTGTCCTGTGAGCACTGGTGAAACCTGGCCATGCAGCCCTGGAAACGCACTGCTGGATTTCCTAGGGAGCGTTTTCTATTTTATTGACATTGACAAATTGCCCTTAAAGTGATTCCCCAACTTACAAGCACCAGGCGATCTGTTAAAGACCCCCTTGACCCCCTTTCCCTTCATTTTTTTTTTTGAAGATTGATTAATTTATTTGAAAGGCAGACTTACACAGAGGCAGAGAGAGAGAGAGAGAGAGAGACTTCCGTCCTCTGGTTCATTCTCCAAATGGCCACACGGCTGGAGCTGGCCAATCCCAAGCCAGGATCCTATAGCTTCTTGTGGGTCTCGCACATCGGTGCAGGGCCCCAGCACTTGGGCCGTCTCCTGCTTCCCAGGCACACCAGCAGGGACCTGGATCAGAAGTGGAGCAGCTGGGACTTGAACTGACCCCCATACGGGATGCTGGCCCTGCAGTTAGCGGCTTTACCCGCTACACCACAGCACCGGCCCTATTTATTATCTGAAAGGCAAACTTGAGGAGGAGGAGAGACAGACACTGGTTCACTGCCCGGATGACTGCAACAGCCAGGGCTGGGCCAGGCAGGAGCCAGGGGTCTGGAGCTTCCGGGCCTCCACATGGGTGCAGGGCCCAAGCGCTTGGGCCATCCTCTGCCACTCTCCCAGGCACATTAGCAGGGAGCTGGATCGGAAGAGGAGAAGCCAGGACTGGAACTGGCGCCCATAGGGGATGCCGGCGCTGCAGACCATGGCTTTGACTGCTGAGCCACAGCACCGGCCCCTTCTCCCTTCATTATCACCAGCTCCAGCCTCAGCAGAACCTACAGCCTTTTGCTTAATATCTGCTTTTGAGTGACGTGGGATAATTTTACGTATTTGTATGGAACAGTGTGATGTTCCAGTCCACGTGTGCAGCTTCCAGTGATCAGATCAGGGTAGTTGCCACAACCGCCTTCGCACACATTCACTGTCGCTCTGTTGGAAGCATTCGGAATCTTCTGTATGAGCTATGTACAAGTGGACAGCTGTCGTGGACCGTGCTGACACTCCGGGGCTGCAGAACCTCCGAAGTTACTCCTGTTATCCACCTGCAGCTGCCGACCCCTCCCCCACCCCCACCCCCACCCTTTCCAGCCTCTAGTCCCCGCCTTTCTACCCTGCTTCTGTGAGATCAACGTGTGTGTATCCCGCGGATGAGTGAGAACACGCTCATTTCTGTGCCTTACTTCATGAAACGGGGTTCCACAGGCTGGTCCGTGTTTCCCCAGACGAGAGGAATGACATTTCCCGTGGCTGTGGACCCCATGTAGCCGTTCACGCGCTGACGGACGCCTGGTTGATTCTGCACCGTGGCTGCTCCAGCACACGTGCAGGTGCAGCCGTCTCTCGGCCCGAGCCTGGTCCTGCGCCGGGGCGCCCAGCAGTGGTACAGCTGCGTCACACTGCTTCTGGTTGTTTGAGGAACCTCCTTGCTGTTTCCATGGTGGCCGCACGCATTTGCCTCCTCACCAGAGTGTGAGGTCCCCCGTCTGCACATCCTCACGCGCCTGTCGATGGTGTCCACCCCAGCTGGGCTGAGCCGCTGTCTCGTGGGTTTGCCGTGCGCCCACGATGGCTCAGGCTGAGCAGTGACATATGCTGCCCGTCGTTCGTGTGTCTCCTGGGAAGTCCCGCTCACATCGTTTGCCTGTTTATGAATCACGTCGCATGGTTCCTTGCTGTTGGTTCTTTGAGCTCCGTGTGTATTCTGGATGTTAATCCCACGCGAGATAGGTGTCCACAGGCATTTTCTCGCATTCTGCGATGACCGTGTTGATGGCTGCCTTCCAATCCTTACCCTCTGTGTTTCCCTGTTCTGCCCCAGCCACGGTCTCTGTAAAATGTTCCACGTAGTGGCCGTGGTGTAAACGCTTGTCTCTTTCTGGTTTCTCAAAAACACGTATTTATTTATTTGAAAATCAGGGCTACAGAGACAGAGAGATGTCTGATCCCTCTGTCCCCAG